>JAPYZP010017724.1:0-10087 GCA_030522985.1 Torymus sinensis
AGCAGAAAGAACGAAATTTTCTATTAAAATATACATTCGAAAAAATTATTTGATGTAATTTATCAATTCTCTTTGAGAAAGCATTCTGCTAAAGCAGTTTGCAGCGGTTTTTATTTATATTGTTTTTGTTACTTTTTATGTGGAACATTTGAGATACCAGTCGTTTATCGTAATGGGATTCATAGTCTAAAATTTTGGTATTATCCCAGTCAAATTCGTGTGAGTGATCACTCATGCGTTGGAATACGACTGAGTTCAGTTTTTTTCGGATCAGTTATTTTTCGGATCAGCTATATGACAATAAGCCCTTTTGCGACTATCTGCTACTACGCCATGTAATTCTTCTCTTTGCTGTATAAAGAGTTCACTTTCGGTAGCTATAGTGATCGCTTTTTCGAACGAGGTTGGCTGCTTTCCTACTATCTGTATCGTTATTTCCGCTCGCAAGCCTAATATAAAGCATTGTATTGCCGTCTCAATCGCCCCCCCCCCCCGATTACGCCTTGGGCATTTACCGATTTAGAATTTTCCAGTATTTCTTTTATTTTCTGCAAAATATCCGTAACCCATATTCCGCTACTTTGTCCTGAGATCCTTGCTTCACGCGCGCAAAATCTACTTGCTATTGCGGTAAGTTTTTAGTTGGCGTATAAGCTCTCTTTAATTCGAATAATAATTGTTCCAGGTTATCAAATTTTGTGAATTGCAAATAATTTCGAGCCTCACCGGTAACGCGAGATTTTACAATTTTTAGGAAGAAGTTTTTATCATTTGGATTCACGAACTCTTCGGCTTCCTTACATTCTCTAATGAATTCGGTTACTGATATATTTTTTCCGTTGAACTCTGGAAGAATTCTCGCTATTTCATTAGATTTTTTGTAACACGTGTATAAATTGTTATTTGTACGGTTAGTTGTTGAATTATTGTCATTATTCATTTCTAAAACCGTCCGGTAATCGCGAAAACTTGGTAAAGTGTTATTACGCTTTCGAAGCGGAAGCTGGCTTGTTCTATCGCGATTCCTCATTCTTAAACCGTGGAACGGGTTGTTGACTATAACTTCGGTCAATTTATCGTTATTTGTCCCGATATTCTCGGTTCTGGACCGGACGCTTGGTCGTTTTTATCAGTCAGTTTAGAGTCCTAAACGTTCGCTCGCTCGGGTTACTTAGCTTTAGATATCCGCAGGTGGCCTTGGTGCCTCGGAGAGGTGCTGGGAACCCGTAACTGATGTTGAAAACCTGAAGTTGATGCCGCTGAGTCGCAGAAAATGCTAGTGTCCCTGGCAATGCTTGCAGTGCGGAGGTGTAGACAGGCAATGAAGAGAGCGCAGATGACGTCTTGAGCGAAGCTGGTACTGGTGCCTAGGCGTGGATGGTTGACGTCTGGTAACTGGCCTTGCAGTTGCCTCGTCAGTGCCGCTCTCGTATCCAGAATCTGGACTACTATCTTGAGAGTTTGGAGGAGCTCTGTCACCGTCGATTGGTTGAGGATGTCTTCTTTGTCCCTGCCGTGGCCTCAGATGTCCAATCGGGTGTTCCGGCGTTGGCCCAGGTCCCAAGGGAAACCACGGCTTCAAAACCTTGGGCGGAACACAATTCTCGAGCTTTTTCGGTAATGTCTTTGTCCTCAAAACAAGCGGTATCATACAAAATATTTTTCATCCGGTGATGGTCGCTGAGTTGACCAACTGCGGAACGTGGAATTCGTTGCTCAATTAAGCGCTAAAGCACACAGTGTTGCGGGAAGTTTGAAATAAAACTCGAACTCAAAAGTAATAATTTTAACTTGGAGTTTATTAAATAAAAAACTTGTTCATTATTATTAACAACAAGAAACTTTTAATTGTGATTCTATATAAATAAAAATGACTTTGATTGACTCTTTGATGTGGTCAGGGCGCGTGCACTAGTGCAACTGAACTGCTCGGATGGCGGGAGCGCTCCTTAGGGACATTCCGCAAATGCACCACCCTGCGCCGTGCTACGCCACGTCGCGCTGCACCTCTTGTAGACTTCGTCGCTGGTTGGTCCGTACTTCGGGAATCATCCAATCATCAACCAAATCCACAAGACGTAAAACGCGACGCAGCGCAGCATGGCGCAGGGCAGGACAGGGCGGTGCATTTGTGGAAAGTCCCTTATATACCCTCAGCACGGACCTTCTTGAACCGGTACGTGCCCTTGGCTCTTAAGCTTAAAGGATTCTTGGAATTGTTGACCTTCAGGGGTCACGCTCGCTAATGCATTCTTGGAACTGTTTACATCTTGGATTCTTGAGATATTTGCGCAGTGACCCTTTTGACCTTCAAGGGCGTCTTGTTTATGTGATGACTCTCTCTGTTTTGACCTTGGTTGCTTCCTTTCTTTAGTGGTTTTTGACCGTGGGGCTTTCTCAGAATTATTTATGTTTACATTAGGTGATTGTTGGTGCTAATTTATGATAAAAAAAATCAACTATCAGTTTATTATTTATTTGATTAATATTTATCATCCAAATTACTTATTTCTATTCGGTTTATCGGGAATGAATTATTTATTTATTAGAATAATTTATTTATTGAGGAAGCACATTCATAGGAATTATTTTATTGTTTATTTTAAAATTAATCTTTTAAGTCTACAATTATTATTGTAGAATCGGCCTAAATGCTACGTCGGTCATTCGCGCGAACGCAGTTCATTTGTCAGTTCATAACACATCATACATTTCTTGATTTCTCTTCTTTTTAACAAAAAAATGATAGGATTTAGAAAACAGGTTTATACTTGGATGTAACGTATAACCTTTTTAGATTAGATTATCAGTTAACTGTCCATACATTTTCTTGACAATTTTTATCTTCGACACGTGTTTTGACTATTACTTTCAAAGTACTCCCAAAGAGATAGTTGATTGTAAATGTAGAAGAGCGATATGGCTGAGAAAGATGATTCTGAAAAAACTATTGCCGAAGATTTGGTAGTTACAAAATATAAAATGGCAGGCGATATAGTGAATCGTAAGAATAAATTAGACTATTTTATTAATCTAATTATATATACTAATCTTTTACAAATAATTACAAATAATATGATACTATATATACTATTTATTATTTGCCATTTTACAAATTTTTTTAACTATGCGTTTAAAATTATTAACTATTAATTTTTTCGCAACATTCATATTTATGTACTGTACTTAAAAATACTTAAGAAAGTAAATTTTTGTAACAACAGATGCAAATTTTATTTAGGTAGGGAATGGGGAATAGTTTGTACCTATGCTGCTAGTACTTTGAAAAATTAAATTGTATAAATATGGTATAGTCTCAAAATTCGTACTAATTTTTCATAAGGAAATGAATGTTTATATCGTATAAATCCACAGTATTTAATACATTTTCCCTCTACCATCTCTTAGTTTAGGGTACTATTAGTTTCATCAGCCTATATTTATACTGTATGAGATATTGCCTTAAAAATTACTCTGCTTTCATGAAAAACTTATTTTTTCATACTAGTTTTGCCAATACTTCAACTACAAAAAATACCAAAAACAAATAAAACTAAAAGAAAATACTTGTTATTTGTTTTTTCTTTGAATTATATATTTAATTTTTATTGGTATGCTTGATGATTTGTAATTTTTCACACAAAAATTTTGATACATATGAAAAATAAATTAAAAACATTTTTGACTATTTTCATTTATGTTTCTGATAACTGTTTTAGTTAATAAAGATAGAATTTTTTTATTGAAGAAATAGTTAATTTAGTGTGAAATTCTTTCATTTTTATAAAATTATTTATGTATCAAATCAAACGGTATAGTAAGTTTCGTGCACATAAGATTTGTGCACTAAACACACTATGCCTATCAAACTTAGAATATTCGGATTTATTTTTAGGTATTAAAAAAATTCTCTTAAAGCCTTAACAAAATTCATTTTCCAGGATCTAGAATTGATACATTCAAGATTTTGACCAGAAGAGATCGATGTCTAGAATTTTTCTATAATAAGGAAAAGTGTCTTTCACATAGACGTATTTAGTATTATTGTTTTCTGACTAGTTAATTAAGGCAATAGAAAACATGATTTGTATGACAATAAAATATGGTATTCATTATATATTAACAATATTTTCATTAATAAACTGTATAGTTAATATAAAGCTTTATTTGATTTTATATCAAGACATATTTCATTTTAACATCAAATAAAATATAATATTGCGAAAATATATTTTTACTTGCTTGGTGTGTGTTTGTGTGTCTTTATGTGTAATGCTATTATTTTTTGTGTCTGTGTCATTATTTGCATATTGTGATCAATCATTGGTTTATTTTATATTTATCTCATTTTCTAGTTTATTTATTTATTCAAAACCAGTTAGAATTACAGCCTAATTATACTCCAAAAACCCTGCAAAGATAAACACAGTTATCTGTACGCAGGTCTGACGAAAGAGATATTCAAAAACATAAAAACTAATATATAAAATTTTCATTTTTATAACAATAGACAGTTTTTTTTTTACATTATGTACATAAGCAATTCTATATTTTAGTGAAAATTTGCAGCTTATTCACTGTATTTTATATATTTATTTATATAATAACAAAATATAAATGTTTCATTAATAGTTTGACAGTTATTTTTTATCCAGTTTTTAATAATTTTTTTTTTGAGTGACTGTTTATATCTAAAACTTTTAGTTCTTTTGGTAGAGGGTCAAACTTTTTGTATTATTATTTTGTTTTATTTTTTGTAACAGTAGATGATGTGAGGTATTGTATTTTGAGATCATACACGGAAAACCCAGGGTCGAGAAATTGTGCCGTTCGGGGTAATTATTCACCCGAAAATTACACTTTCTACACCGATCGGTAGAGATTCTCAACCGTAGTAGTGAAATCTTATAGATTCGAATATAAACAGTTGTTCTAAGTTTAAGGGATTATCTTGTATGATAAAATTATTTTTATTAATGATTTTAAAAATTGTTTTTGCAAGTTTTTTACTAAATCCTGATTATTATTATACGCTCCAACCCAGGCTAGTATACCATAGCTTACTATACTATGGAAGAAAGCATAATAAATCATTCTTAGTGTCTCTGTGGGCATTGAATTTGTGAGCAATTTTATAAAATCTTCTATTATAATAAAATTTTTGATTCTCTGGGCTAGGTCTCCGGGTTCAATAAAATGACACCCATATCCACCAACGCATACCACCGCAAAAAAATTTCTCATATAAAAAAAAGGGTTTAAAAAGAGTTAAATAAAGGGTTAAAAAGAGTTTAAAAAGGGATTAAAATAGGTTAAATAAAGGGTTAAAAAAAGGGTTAAAGAAAGGTTAAAAAAACAATATTATAACCAAAACTTTATTGTATCGTTTTTAATAAAAAATTTCTCTAAAAGCAATTATTTTTGTGTAAGAGTTACAAAAACTTTGAATAAGAGACTTTTCTTCAAATGATATTTTCAAGTTTTTCTTTGAAGTAATTCTTGATAAAGCGACATAACTGACCATGACTAAAAACAGGTGATGGCAAATATAATCCAACTTTATTAAATGACTGTCCTTGAGACTTGTTTATAGTCATTGCAAAGCCTAATCTTATTGGAACTAGGAGGGCTTAAATCAACTCTTGGTATAATAACGACACTAGCAACATGCTTTATTATCCTAATATTATCCAGTAATGTCATGTAATGAAACTAGTTCCATAATTTCCTTTTTTTAATACAGGTTTCTATTATTTAAGATCGACTGCCATTACATATATTACCTGCAAGGTTTGTCTGAAGTCACCAGATACAATGTCTACTTTATTTTCAAAAGGCTCATTGTTTTTACAAAGATCTTTAAATAATCTATCTATCACTTAAAAAGCATATTTTGACATCATTGAAATTTCATCCACAATTAGAACTTCAACTTGTACTATGTAATATTATTAACTTTGATTCTGTTTTAAAGAATTACATATGCTTAAATTTAATGAATATTTATTAATTTGTCTTGTTCAAGGAATCTTATAAGAGTTTAAGGTGGCTACGGTGACTTTTAATAAAAAGACAGAAAATTCTAAAAACCCAATAAAAATGTTCTTTGAACAATAAAGTTCGATTCATAGTTTGAAAATATCACGTTAATGACCAAATTATCGAGAAAACTGAGTTAACACGTAATCTTATGGGGAAAAAACGTTAAACCGCTTGAATCTCAAATATAAATAAATATTTTATAGCACTGCGTGACTTAAGTCCGCACTTAAGACATGCCTTTCTATGCGCTGCACGCGTGGAGATGAACTGTGGCTTGAATAGAACGTTCGAAAATGGAAAAATAACCTTATAAGAAAAATATAAACAACATTATGTTGCCATGCATATATCTACACCATGGCAACGCTTCTGACCAATCAGATTGCGAATAAAACGTGACATAACATAGCCATCAATTTTAATTAAGGGGATTTAATTCAAATATTTACATAAAAATAACAAAAACATTAAGCCGGTCTAATAGGGTCCTCTAGCCGGTCTCCTACTTGACCAGTCGGTAAGTCGCTGAAGCCACCTTAAATTAATAAAAATATTAATGATTAGTAATTAAATAAATAAGGTGTTATATTATTAATCCTGGTATATAAGTATATTCGTAAATCTGATCAAGCTGGCTGATCGGAAGAAAAATGAAAGATGCCCCACAGAGATGCATTATTTAAATAGTAATAAGTCCTGTAATATACTCAGTATAACAAAATTTAATACCAAAAGTCATAAAACATGTTTTTAAACATTGATTGTTTAAAAGTTTTTTTACCATTATAAAGCATCCTCTTTGAGAAAACAAAAGTTTTTTAGTTACTTTTTTGAGTTTATAATTAAAAACATTTATAACTTTATTAATAAATTGAAGGAAACGCCCAACGATGTGTTTATTTGTTAAAATGAATCTAATGGCTTTTTCGGGCGAGCGATCATAAATAAGGAAGGTTACTAACTTATCGATCAATTTTTCTTTGTCTTAAAAGTGTCTTAGGATTATTTTTAATAAGCTGTTTGAAACAATACTTAAATAGCAGTCAAGAATTTCTATGCACAATTATTTTCTAATAATTTAAGTGCACTCTAGGATTTTTTATAGGATAAGGGAAGGGAAGGTAAACGTATAGGATGAAAAATTGAGAACGAAAAAATAACGGCCCATTTTATTTCCCGAAATCCTGGGGGTCTGCATTAATTTCCAGCCAGAGCAGACAGTATTTATTAATAAATTGAAGGAAACGCCCAACGATGTGTTTATTTGTTAAAATGAATCTAATGGTTTTTTCGGGCGAGTGATCAGATAAGGAAGGTTACTAACTTATCGATCAATTTTTCTTTGTCTTAAAAGTGTCTTAGGATTATTTTTAATAAGCTATTTGAAACAATACTTTAGAACATTTATAACTATAGGGAAGCCGTGCCCCCTGCGCGCTATCGCGCACCAACTCCCCGCTGTCTATATAAAAACTTCGTTTTTACATATGAGCCACGACTGCTACTATTCAGGAGAACCTTATACCTTCGACATTGCAAAAACAGTTGCATTGAAAAATGTATTTGTGCACATATATCATACAAGTTGCGCATATGAATAAAAAGAGTTTGTTGTAAGATTTATTTTAGACCAAGCGTTATTACAATTTACAAATGATGATTTCGCTTACGAGAAAACGAATTTTGAAATTTACTTTTTCAGTTTCGCAACGAAGACTGATTGTGTTTTTTACGAAAACGACGTTTTTAATTTACATTATAATCTATTACTATATAGACCCCATCGATATAGTAATTTGTGTTAATTCCTTTTGTCAGTAAGACCTATTACTGTATAGATGGTCCAGGTATATAGTAATGTAGTAAATACAGCAAAAAAACCTCGCGCACTGTACGAGGTCGTTACAAAATGTTGGTACTTAGAGGTATTTATTATAATATTTGTCATATATCATCCATAGAGGTACTCTATTTTTATAATTACAACATTTATCATATCATTTCGAGATAAAATACGAAGAAAATAAGATCTCGATTCTACCTATTTTTTTCTGGAACTCCTTTTTTTGTTTTCGTTTCCACGAATGTGTGCATCACAAGCTTTAGTTCACATCGCTCCGACAATATGTATTCTCAAAAAATACGCTCGGGGAAAGCACGACTTTCGCTGTTGCAAAAATCATATTCCATTAAAAATTAATTGAATAGGATTCGGAGAGAAAACAGTAATACCTAGTGTGTGTACACCGGTGCAGCGCAGCGCCCACGGGGACGCGTTCTGCATACGTATCGTCCGCGAAGAGCAAAAAATCCGCGCTCGCGAAAAATTCAAGCAAATCCGGGGGTTTTGAGCGGCTGCTAGGTGACGTTAGGATTCGGCTTAAATACTCCAAAGTCGACCTGGCGATATAAAAGCTTAACACAGGAACGAATTAGCTAACAACCGACACGAGGAGTGCATCCCTCTCTTAGGACGGCTGCGCCGAATGCCTCCAAGCTTCCAACAAAAACAAGCTCCAACCTTCTGCGAAAAAGCTCAACCTATTTGGAGCCAAGGCCATGATATCCGGATCGCCGGATGAAGGTCTCGTGTCGAAGAAACCGAAAGATAAAAAAAATAAAAAAAAAAAAAAAAAAACAATTGTTAGAAATATATTATTTTATATTTTAAATTTATTAAAATTAATATTAGTTTATTAAAATTAATATAGGTAACGGGTTAAATAAAGGGTTCAGGAAAAGGGTTGAGAGAAGGGTTAAGAAAAGGGTTAAGAAAAGAGTTATGTATTGAAACAATGCTATGAATTATTTTTTGTGGATCGTTTTTCTTCGCAGTAACTCTTCATAAAGCGACATATAACTGACCATCATTAAAAACTGGTGATGGCAAATATAAATCCAACTTTATTAAAAGACTGTCCTTGAGACTTATTTATAGTCATTGCAAAGCTTATCTTATTGGAAATTGTCTTCTTATTATTTTACCCTATTTCTTGGTATAAAAACTACATTACGAAAATGCTTTCCAGTTATTATTTCTGCAGTAAGAGAATGAGGATTTAATTTCTTTATTATTAATCTAGTACCAATACGAAGACTCTCATATAAATACATCGAGCGAGCGTGAGCGAGCGAGAACTATGTAGCTAGTATATATACTAAACATTTTGTTTTATTTATTATGTATTTTATTTTTTTTATTTATTATGTGGTTGTCCAATTTCAAGTTATAATCGAAGAGTATTCCCAATTATTTGTAATTTTCAACTCACGCTCTATCTTGAATCTTTACATTTATTTGAGTTTGCAATAATATCTGCATTTAAGTTACCATACGTCGTACAAACAGTCTTCTCGACATTTAAATATAATTTATTTACTACTAACTACTTATGTATCACTAGTAAAATCTTATTCATATTTTCTTGAACGCTCCAATTTTTGCCAGTGGCTATTATTGCAGTGTCATTTACATATGACAGTTGTAATGGACGAATTTTTCGTCCATTTACGAAAATAATTATTTCTTATTCACGAGCGGTACATGTAAAAGACGTAAGAGAGAAGTGAGAAGAGAGAAGAAAAAGCGGAGACAAAAATCAAGAAGGAGAGAGACAGTAAGAGCGGGAAAGAGGAAGGGAGAAAAACCAAAAAGTGGGCAGGAAGAATGGGAAGCCGAACAAATCAAGTGCAAGGCCAACTAAGACGAGGAGTACACGAAATGCACTGGATGCACTTGGGGGAGAAACCGAAAACACATGTGCTCCACGCTCGAAATTTATAGGGTGACGTGAAGTCGTAAAAAGGAAAGAAGAGACGATTACGATAACACTTGACCAGCCACTTGAAAAGAAAAGTCAAGGCCCACACACGAACCTCTATACTGTGTAGCCTCAAAACTCGCCAAGAGTTATCGCTGACATAAAACAGCGAAGAGACAGCTCTACACCCCTTTTTACCATAAAGTACAGGGGAGCCGCGCAGCTATCACATGAGATAGAGTGGGTCAACTAGACTTTTCCTTCACACCCGAAACTTAAGATAA
>JAPYZP010017802.1:0-10706 GCA_030522985.1 Torymus sinensis
TCTGATGCGCTCCCGTATACGCGTGGTACTCGTCTCGCCCGCCTACATGGTGTTAATAATTATTAAATAAATTTTTAGCCATCTATATATATTTCTCCCTTATTCCCCTATATGCGTGGAACTCGCATCCCCCTCCTAATTGGGGTTAAGATTTATTAAATAATTATTTTGCCATGTGTAGACATCTGACGTATTCCCGTATACACGTGGTACTTGCCTCCTCCGCCTAGTTGCGGTTAAGAATTGTTTAAAGTATTATTTAGCCATGTATATATACGTCTCCCTTGTTCCCCTATACGCGTGGAACTCGCATCTCACGCCTAATTATGGTTCAAATTTATTTCAATAATTAATTTGCCACGTGTGCACATCTAATGCGCTCCCGTATACGCGTGGTACTCGCTTCCCCTGCCTACTTGGGGTAAATAATTCCTACTTGGGGTAAATAATTCTTTTGCCATGTGTGCACATCTGATGCGCTCCCGGATACGCGTGGTACTCGCCTCCCCCGCCTACTTGGGGTTAATGTCCCGGGACATTCCGTACTCTCGCCTTTGTGAGGCCGGAGGCTCCCACAAAAGTAATCGAGTTATTGCTTTAGCAATTACTAAAGTAATAATTTAGAAAAAAACAAAGAAACTTTTGTAAATATGTTATTACTTTAGGAATTACTAAAGTAATAATTTTAGAAATAACATAGAAAGTTTTTGAAAACGTTATTGCTTTAGTATTTACTAAAGTAAATATTTTAGTAATATCTTTAGTAGTCATTATAGAAACAATATTGATAGTACATAGTTAGTAATTACTATAGTACATTACGATACATGTGCGGGAATGTAGATTCTCGCTTCGCTCGGGTGTAAACGTCACACGAGACGAGAATCATTTTCCCGATCATGTATTGTACAGAATTTTTTGATACGACGTGTGGAAAGTTCGATTTTTAGCACACGCTTTTTGGCGAGCGTGTGGAAAAACTAACTTTCCGCACGGATAGCACACGCTTTTTGGCGAGCGTGTGGAAAAACTAACTTTCCGCACGGAGTGTCGAATTGTAAGTGAGTGTAAAAGTAATTACTATAGTTATTACTAAAATTGAAATTTTACTTAATTTTCAAAATCAAGCATCGGAAACATTAGAAACAGATAGTTTTCGAAGATAGTATATTCTATATCTCAATATAAGGACGTTAAGTGGATCAGAATTAAGTAGGCGGGGAATGCGAGTTCCACGCGTATAGGGGAATAAGGGAGACGTATATATACATGCCAAAATAATTATTTAAATAAATTTTAACCACAAGCGGGCCGCGGAAACGAGTTTCACGCGTATACGGGAGCGCGGTAGACGTGTACACATGTCAAATTAATTATTGAAATAAATCTTAACCCCACATAGGCGGGGGATGCGAGTTCTAGGCGTATAGTGGAATAAGGAAGACGTATATATACATGGCAAAATAATTATTTAAATAATTCTTAACCCCAAGTAGGCGGGAAGGCGAGCACCACGCGTATACGGGAGTGCAGCAGACGTGAACGCATGGCAAAACAATTTTTTAAATAAATCATAACCCCATGTAGGTAGGGATGTAAGTTCTACGCGTTTACAGGAATACGTCAGACGTCTACACATGGCAAAATAATTATTTAAATAAGTCTTAAGCCCAAGCAGGCGGGGGACGCGCATTCTACGCGTATACGGGAGCGCGTCAGACGTGTACACATGGCAAATTGATTATTGAAATAAATTTTAACCCCAATTAGGCGGGGGATGCGAGTTGCACGCGTATAGGGGAATAAGGGAGACGTATATATACATGGCTAAATATTTATTTAAATAACTCTTAACCCCAAGTAGGACGGGGAGGCGAGTACCACGCGTATACGTGAGCGCATCAGATGTGCACACATGGCAAAACAATTATTTAAATAATTCTCAACCCTAATTAGGCGGGGGATGCGAGTTCCACGCGTATAGCTGAATAAGGGAGACGTATATAAACATGGCGAAATAATTATTTTAATTAATCTTAACCCCAATTAGGCTGGGTATCCGAGTTCCACGCATATAGGGAAATACGTTAGACGTCTACACATGGTAAAATAATTATTTAAATAAATCTTAATCCCAGGCAGGCGGGGGAAGCGTGTTCCACGCCTATATTCGAGCGCGACATGGTGCATACGAGGCCAAAAAATTATTTAAATCATTCCTAACCTCAAGTAGGTGCGGGAGGCGAGTTCCATGCATATACGGGAATACATCAGATGTCTACATATGGCAAAATAATTATTTAAATAAATCTTAACCCCGAGCAGGCGGGGGTAGCGTGTTCCACGCGTATACGGGAGCGCGTCAGACGTGCACGCATGGCAAATCAATTATTTCAATAAATCTTAACTTCGATTAGGCGGGGAAGCAAGTTCTACGCGTATACGGGAACACGTTAGACGTGTATACAAGGCCAAAGAATTATTTAAATAATTCTTAACCCCAAGTATGCGGGGAATGCGAGTTCCACGCATATAGGGATATACGTCAAACGTCTATACATGGCAAAATAAATGTTTAAATAAACCTTAACCCCAAGCAGGCAGGGGAAGGGTGTTCCACGTCCATAACGCGAGGGCGACGTGGTGCATACGAGGCAAAAGAATTATTTAAATAATTCCTAACCTCAATGAGGCGGGGGAAGCTACTACCACGCGTATACGGGAGCGCATGAGATGTGCACACATGGCAAAAGAATTATTTAAATAATTCAGAACCCTAACTAGGCGGGGGATGCGTGTTCCACGCGTATAGGTGAATAAGGGCGACGTATATATACATGGCAAAATAATTATTTAAATAAAACTTAAGCCCAAGCAGGCGGGGGAAGTGAGCTCCATGCGTATACAGGAATGCGTCAGACATCTATATATGGCAAAATAATTATTAAAATAAATCTTAACCCCAATTAAGCGGGGATGCAAGTTCTACGCGTATACAAGAGCACGTTAGACGTGAAACTCGCATCCCCCGCCTACTTGGGGTTAAGAATTATTTAAATAATTAATTTTCCATGTGTGCTCATCTGACATATTCCCGTATACGCGTGGAACTCGCCTCCCCCGCCTACTTCAGGTTAGGAATTATTTAAATAATTCTTCTACCTTGTATACGCGTGTAACGCGCTCCTGTATCTGCGTAGAACTTGCATCCCCCGCCTACTTGAGGTTAAGCATTATTTCAATTATTATTATGCCATATGTACACGTCTGACGCGCTCCCGTATACGAGTTGGACTTGCTTCCTCCGCCTACTTGGGGTTAAGAATTGTTTAAATAATTATTTTGCCATGTGTACACGTCTGACGCATTCCCGTATTCGTGTGGTTATTAATTAATTGGCCATGTATATATACCTCTCCCTTATTCCCCTATAAACGTGGACCTGGAATTCCCCGCCTGCGTGGGGTTAAGTTTTATTTAAATAATTATTTTGCCATGTGTACACGTTTAAATAATTATTTAGCCATCTATATATACATCACCCTTATTCCCCAATAGACGTGGACCTGGCATCCCCCGCCTGCTTGGGGTTAAGATTTATTTAAATAATTATTTTGCCATGTGTATACGTCTGACGCGTTCCCGTATACGCGTGGGACTCACCTGCCCCACCTAGTTGGGGTTAGGAATTATTTAAATAATTTGTTTTTCCTCGTATGCATGTGTGACGCGCTCCAGTATACGCGTGGAACTTGCCACCGCCGCCGACTTGGGGTTAGGAATTATTTAAATAATCATTTTGCCATGTGAAACGTGCGCAATTATTTCCCATCCACTTAACGTCCTTATATTTAGATATACAATATACTATCTTCGAATACTATCTGTTTCTAATGTTTCCCATGCTTGACTTTGAAAATTAAGTGAAATTGCAATTTTAGTAATAAGTATAGTAATTACTTTAGGAATCGGTCGTTCTCAATTTTTTTCTTGGTAGTATATTTAGTATACTTTAAAGTCCTTTTTTCTTTTTTTTTATTTCTTTTTTTTTATTTCTTTTTTTCTATTTTTTTATTTTTTTTTATTCTATTATTTGGTCACAACGCATTTACAGAAGGAGAAAGAAAATATTCTGCTTAAGGTGGCTGAATTACGCCAAGTTACCTTATAATTAAAAAATTCGATTTTTTTTTATTTGTAGGTGAGGTAAAGTATCTCTTTCTCTCCCGGCTCCGACACACGAATGTGATATTGTCGGTCCGGGTATGGTAAAAAAACATATATGCAACATGGGGATAAAGAGGGCCACCCGAGAGCACATGCAATATACACGTGCTCTGGACTGGCCAACTCTTTACCACCCTAGGTGCGTAATATACTATTACTTACTTATAAAATATAACATTGTCTTATAATTAAAAGACAAGATGTGGTTACAATTAAAAAATAATAGTAGATTACGAGTCTAGGGAGTAAAAGTAAAGAATGTCCCAGATCACACGTTTGTACATGGTACAAACATGAGCGATTCTTTGTTTGTAAATAATAGCTTTTACATCCATAGTCATCATAACGTACGTATAATTTGTTATAAATTATAAAAAGAGAATATAATGTGGATTTTATGTTTCAGTTCCGTGATGTGGTACAACCTATGGAGGTTCAGTATGAGACTTTTCTAAATAAAGAAAATGTTTCATATGAGCGATTGGTCCAGAAAGCAGAAGGAGTTTTCTACAATGAAAGTAAACCTTTGCAAGATGAAGAGAAAGAAAAGTATTTGCAAAATATTCTAAATGAAAGAGCACAAGAAGATACAGGAGAAGATTTAAATACTAGAAAGGATTCGGAAATTTGTGTAGATGATATAAATTCTCTGCTGCGCAAACACAATGATAGTAGAGTTTATTTCAGGGATGTAGACAGTGAAATGTTAAGAAGTACTTCACTGCTTACTTCATTTACTTCCCACATTACAGTTAATGAAAGTAATCCTGAAATGCCTGGAATAAACATTCCTATGCATTATGTAGGCGGGAAATTCAGTTATACTGCTCACTATGAAGAGGACGGTGGCTTAAGCAGCATAAATATCTTAAAGGCTGGAGAACCGAAAGTGTGGTTTATAATTAGTCAGAAGTTTCGAGCAGAACTTGAAAGAGAGGTTTTTGAATATTTACAGACAAAGTGTCCGAATAAAGATAAAAATGGAATAATGATAAAAATAAAATTTATTTCATAACACCATTATTATTGGATGAATGGAAGATCCCGTACACTTTTGTTCTGCAGAAACCAGGTGATTTATTTTATATTAGAAGAGGCACTTACCATGCTGTAATTAATTTAGGAAAAAATATTGCTGAAGCAATCAATTATGGTTGTGATGAGTGGGTCAGTGAATATGAACCATTCGTATGTAAGTGTGAAGAAGGTCGTAAGATGGATGTTCAACAAGATCGTAAAGTCGTTATCATTCGCAAGAAATTGAAAAAATCATTATCATTGTGCAACGTGGATGGTTGGCAAAATATATTTTCAAGCCAAAGAAAATTAAAAGTGCACATTAATAAAGTGCATAAAAATAACAAGAAACAATTGTTCAGCTGTGACAACTAATCTAAGACCTTCGAGCAGAAAAGCTCGTTAGCAAACCACATGAGGACACATTTACCGACGACATCAGGGCAGCCATGCAATCAATGCAGTAAATTAGTGTTGGATCTGAAACGGCATGAGAAAAGAAATCATGGTGATAAAGCAAAGTGTCCGAAATGCAAAAAGTCATGTAACGTATGGGCCTTGAAAAAACATACAGTAACGTGCCAAATTGCATGTAAAATTTGTAATAAAGTTTGTTCGAATCAACGATATCTAACACAACACGTGAAAAAAGTACATTGAAAGACAAACTATACTTAAATCAAAGGAATGATACTCAAAGTAAGTGCGCTTAATCGTTTTAATAATTCAGCAGATATTAAATTAAATCGCTACACGTTTTAATACTTCTGCAGATATTAATAATTTAATATTAATAATTTATTTAATAATCGCTACACTTTTTACTAATTGGCCCCTGAATGATAAATTTTATCTAAAAATATACTGCTATTCTCAAACGCTACTATATGCATGTTATAGATAGTGGTTAAACTATAACATTGTTATAGTTTCTATGCATGGAATTTACATACAAATATTTTAAACATACACTGCAAAATTATATAGTGCATGTATTAATCGTTTGCGTCATAGTGGCATTTGCATGTGCCATCTTTTTTAAAACACATTTTTGTGATTTCAGTAGTTTTTATTCGATTTAACTCTATTTTTTTTAGTAATTTTATAATTTTCACATATTACAGAATAAAAGTTTATGTGCAAATTGTTAATCATTTTTGTCAATTTGTCAATATAATAAACAAATTCTGAAAAACAGCACTTTTTTAGAAAAAATGTATGACGCAAAGGGTTAATAATGAAAATAGATTAATAAATAAATAATTTTTAAAGAAAAATTTAATAGGAAGACGAATGTGTATTTGAAATTTGGTTGCATCTTATAGGAACGAACGTTGGAGGAGCTCATTTCATTATAAAACAGTTTCATAATTTAATGATAACAAACGGATCAAATTTTTATCCTTGGATATTAAATAAAGTAGTAGTCAGCAAACATTAATGATGATTGCGATTCCTTTAATAAAAAAAATGTTACTGTGGTACAAAACAAAATGTCAGATATTTTATTGATACTATTTTAGAAAATACAGGACGCATGAATAAGTACTGATTTGTGTACAATAACAAATGATTATCAATCCATCACCATTAAAATATTCTTCACTTGTTTTTCATTTTTATGATGTAACAGAGAATCACATGACGGTAGAATACGAAATTTGCACGCTTTGTATTAAAATGATATATTACCTAAGTATTCCGTCTTTAAGTAATAATAGTATGCACGCCATAATAAAATGCATGTTCCATAATTTGAAACATAAGTTTCAAAAGAAATATATAGGGAGACGAGAATTATTACTTTGATGGTTGCGTCTCATAGAACTGGGCGATGGAGGAGCCCTTTTTAATATGAAACCCTTTAAGTAAACATATGCTTGAATGAGTAGTAATAATAAAATAGTATTGCATAATAAAGTAAAGAACAACTTCCATAATTTTCAATTTCATAAATTCAAGAAATATTATTCATTGCATGCCTTTATTGTAATTTTGATGTCCGGTGAAGATTTCAAATTCAACGCGGGAAAATAATTAGAAAAATACTGTAAGTTAATTGCTTACTTTGAAATAATATTTTATGAGCGGAATTCTTTGCGTTTATTCGTTATTTTTGCAGATCCATGTTACGAGAAATTCATCTACGAGAAAAGACATGAGTTTGGTAACCAAATCAAAATCGGTCGTCGGGTATGAAAGTGAAGATTCAACAACCATAAAATGGTGCTTGCTGGCGACGATGATCTTGCGCTAAAGAAATCCAACAATAGTTTCTATAACTACGAAGGGTTTTTCGTTGAGAGTTGTTTGTGTATGATTTCTAGATTAAACCAAAGCTATTCAACCAATTTTCATTACAATAAATAATTAGTACTAAATTAAGTACCTATAATATTTAATTTTTTTCCAGATAATGTCCCGGAGATACGAGTGCGCGACATTTTTTGTTAAGAGTCTGTAAGGAGTTTTCGATTAAAGAGTTATTATCCCTTTTGAGTGGTGACATATTCCTCTCTTAAAAGAATGATGACGGAAATGTGAAGCCGAAATAAAACCTTCGCTGTTGGTTAAGTGCGTTTAAAAGTAGTCTTTGATTGGTTGTAGCAGACGTAAACATTTTACTTAAGGTGTCATCTGATTGTTTGAGAAACTAACCTACATTTGAAATGATCTGTGTTTTATATTTTGAGTCTTATCCTATTTTTAAAAAATGATGACAAAAAAGTGAAACAGAAATAAAATGTTTGTAATTTATTCGTATATTCTTGAATGCGAGCGATGAGTTTATGTTCTACTACTTAAAAAGTCGTACTTAAATGCCTAACCTAAAAATGTGCGTAACTCTTAAAATTGCCACTTCAAAAATTTTAATTAATTATAATATAACTGAAATTTATATAGAAGTAGTAATTCCAACAGTTGCGTAATTGAAATATAAGAAATAATATAAATATTAATTAAAATATAAGAAATAATATAAATATTAATTAAAATATAAGAAATAATATAAATATTAATTAAAATATAAGATTAATTAAAACATAAGAAGTTAAAACTTATCATTTATCAAACTCAAAATTTAAAATTAGAATTATGTAGCAAATAAAAATGATGCGCGCGTGATCTTGCTAATGGGTAATATGTAGCATTGCGAGATTCGCGAGTCGGCGACGGCAGCGACGGCAGCGGCCAGCGGCGCGGCATTGCCCGTGTGTGTGTGTACGCGCATGCACTGCAGGCTGCAGCACAGCTGAGCTGCGTCGACGTGTCGTCGGTGTGCCTGCCTCGGACCGCAGACCGTAGCGTCCGTACCGCACCGTTGTGCGTGCACACTCAACGGACCGTGCCGCTTGGACTTGGCCCCGCCGTAAGACAGAAAATTAAGTCATTCAATAATTTATTTATTTTAACCAGAGTACTTAAGTTCAAGACGTACCTCGTACGTCTGAACCAACTTATACCCTATAAAAGTAGATGTAACTATAGATTTGATGCGCTTTTTCGACTTTTCAATCCAAAGATCCCTTTCCATTCTCTAAAAATATCTTAAACTTTACACACATTATCTTATACATGCTGAGGAATTAAACACCAAGTGACAGATCTAAATAATCAGCAAGTGTGGAGATACTGCATTTTCTGTGTTTTTCAAAATATTTTCAAGAAAAGTCATTTCCTCCAAACTGGCTGATTGAGTAGATCTGAAACCTAATATACAATGCCTCAGCATGTACTGGATTGTGTGTAAACATTCTCATAAACTTTGAGCGAGGGTGAGGTCTACATTGGAAATGCACACGCGCTTTTTCGACTTTTCATTTCAAAGATCCCTTTCCATTCTCTACAAATATTTCAAACTTTACACACACTACGTAACACATGCTGAGGGACTGTTTATCAAGTTTCAGAACTAAATAATTAGCAATTGTGGAGATATTGCAATTTGTATGCTCTTTTTAAGAAATTTTCAAGAAAAAAAGTTATTTCCCCTACACTGGCTGATTGGAAAGATCTAAAATTTAATATACAATGCCTCAACATGTATTGGATTGCGTGTTAACATTCTGATAAGCTTTGAGCAATGGTCAGGAGGTCTTAGTTGGAAATGCACTTGCGCTTTTTCGACTTTTTAGTCCAAAGATCCCTTTCCATTCTCTCAACATATCTTAAACTTTACACACACCGTGCAATACATGCTGAGGGAGAGTTTATCAAGTTTCAGATCTACATAATTAGCAAGTCTGGAGATATTGCAATTTTTGTGCTTTTTCAGGAAATTTTTAAGAAAGAAAAGTAATGGAATTATGGGAAGAATCGTAGGAAGCCGAAGGAGCCGACAGCAGTATGCTAGTGACGAAGGGAGAGTGCGCACGCGACGCTAGCCACGAGTCGCGCGAGTCGTCAGCCGTAGGCCGCTGCCGCACGAAGATGGACCAGGCGCCGGCAGGTGAGACAGCACCTCGGGGCGGCTCTCTTTTACGAGTGAGTTTGTAGTGTGATGCCAGACTGTATATCTATATATACTGTATATATAGATATACATTCCTTGCAGTCAGAATAGTGCGGGGCCAACGCTGCTCGCAACGAATTCTTTCGTTTATTTATTTATTCATTTTTTGTTGTAAATAATTGTTATTTAATACTATTTTAATCTCTAGTTATGCAAGAATATAAATGTAATTGATTTCATGCATTTCATTAGTTTTTTCACGCGTTTTTGTCAAATGTAATAGTGACTACGCGATAACTTTCAATGAAGGAAAATTAATAAAAAATGATAAATAAGTTATTTTTTTACGATAACTTTTCATCTTGTGACTTATTTTAATTTATGCAACATTAAAAATAATTATTTGGTGCAATTTTTTTAATGCAGAAAATCACAATTTCAAATTTCGCGCTTGCAAGGTGTCACTTTTGGCTACGCTGGTGTTCCGGGGTGTAGAAGTTTTCGGAGTAGCGAGGCCGCCTTGGCTTTTGAGGTTAGGGTGTTGCATTCCGAACTGCACTAAAGTAAGTGACTTGAAATTGATTTTTTATTTTTTCAAATAAAGTTGGTGGCTTTTGTTGCTTTTAGCGTTTAGTTTGAATAAAAAAATACGCCTCTGCTATTTGTACGACAGATTTATGTACACAAAGTATATATATATATATATAATGGAATATAATTTCTCTAGTCAGATATCCAAACAAAACAAACATCACAGCGAGGTGTTTTGGAATTTATACTCTGAATTAATATACTTTACATCTGACGTACGTTTAGCAAGAGCCATCTTTTTGACTAGACAGCCATGGCTTTTTTACATACTCATTCGTGCGAGTGTCTTAAGTCGGAGTTATTTCTGTTTGAAATTCCGCCTACCCAAACAACGATAGAAAGTTCGCATTGTGTACAGTACAAACCAATATCTTCTCTGACTGATGATTCACCTATAGAATTTGTATTACCTGGTAAT
>JAPYZP010017811.1:0-14052 GCA_030522985.1 Torymus sinensis
TGTCATATCAAAAAATGATAAAGCAACTTTTTTCTTAGAATTTCGAGCTTTATACGAAGATCTTGTGTAAAACATACATTTTCAGAACAAGTTGTATAAGTACTTAGTCGGTGTAATAGATACAGCAAACGACTTTGGAGAACTGCCAGAAGTAAACAAACGCGTGGCGTAACGGCTATTCTCTTGTTAGAGGAGCGCTGCTGCGCTCTGGTGTTGGCGCAATGATTATACCTCGGTGTAAAATTTCTCCCAAAATGGACGACTGTCTCTACCAACTCCGAGTATAGCGAATAAGCTTTTCTATAGTCAAGGGTTGTACTTTTTGGTACAATTTTTCTGCCAACGTTTTTTCAGTGTATGTTTATATGTGTAGCAGTGAGTTGCTATGACTGATCCCTCATCTTTCTTTTTAACTGATCTATCATGTTCGTAGATGCGCTTTCTTAAGTTTCTACCGGTTTGTCCAATATATGAAGCATTGAAGTGAGTACAGCTAATTTTGTAAATAACTCTACTCTTGTCATGATCATGTAATGAATCCTTACCAAGTTTTATGAGATTACTGAATTTAGTATTTCAATTATTAATTACATGAACATTATTTTTGTCTAAAATCTTCTTAAATTGTGAATTCAAGGTTTGAATTTATGGTAAAACTAAGAACGGTTTGGGTGGAGAGCAATGAGAAGCAGAAATGACAATTTTATTGTCGACACTATTTAAATAAGATAAATGCTTCTTTATATGTTTATTAATAAATTCTAGAGGATAGTTATTGGCAATTAAACATTTTTTTTTATAAAAGAAAGGTTTCTATTATGAAAAGATTTATGGGCGAGTTTTGTAGATCTGTCGACAAGATTGAAAATTATTGCTTTTTTAATGGATAATGGGTGGTGTGAGTGAAACGAGATAAAACAACCAGAGAAGGTGTTCTTTCTGTACCAATCGGTCAAGGAAACTGCATCTTGTCTTATTGACTATTCTTATAACATCCTGACTTAATAAGTTATTTTGTATTATTTGAAAATACTTTATAAGATTGTTGCGAAGTAAACTTGTAATCGAAGTTTTTATATTGTATGTTATCTATATATTATTATGTAATAACACTATTTGCGTTATTCGAAAATAAGCTTGTTTTCATATTGTTATTTAATCTTGAGAAGGGCTTCTCATATGTTTTAATATAATATATATATTTGTTAAAGGTTATTAAAATCAGAAAGTGATATAGATAAATATGAAGAAATTGACGAAGACAGTTTTTTAAATGAATTAGAAATTATAGAAGATAACGAACTTCATTTTATCAAATGAACAGTCTACGATATTTTATTAAAAATCGTAGAAGAGGATAACGAAAATTATAATGTATTATTAAAAAAATTAAAATTAGAAGTATAATTTCAATTTTTATAATATGTACATAATTATTTATAATAAAGATACATACTTATTAAAATATTAAAAAAAAATATAGTAAATAAACATATTTTAAATTTAAAATATATAATATACATATAGGAAGGATACATTAATTTAGAGAAAGCTACGTACCAATGAATTGACAGCGATTTTTTTTTTTTAAATCGGAAAGTTAAGCGAGCAGCTGAAAAATGTGACTGTGAACGCGCAGTGCGTTATAACTACATATTGAGAGGGAAATAGGCGAATAAGCAATGATAGCTCATCTCCCCCATTTCAAAACACAAAGTGCTATCTATTCTGTTGAACGGAAGAGAAGTTGGTAACCCCTTCCACCCCACATTATACAGTTAGGTGATTAAGTATCTTTACTGTTATTTCATACAATACATTTATTGCAAATTATGCTTTTATAGTTATTTTCCACGGCAGATAGTGTCTTTAACAATTTTCAATTTTCTTTAGTTCCTTTTATAGCTAGAAGCAAAATATATAAGTGCAAATAAGATTAGCTTTACGCCTTTTCTACTTTAACGTCCGAAAGAAAACGAACAACATTTTTTAATTTTCCAGTGATTTTTTTTACGCAAACTTATTATCATTTATTTTTCTTTATTTAAAAATAAAAAAAAAATACCTTTACTGAGATAAGACAATTATCGAAATGGTTATGAGAAATTTTTAATAAATGTTTTTTTAAAAATTCGATATACAACAATGCAATGTTCACAATTATTTACAAATTACTTATTTGCTGTTGATAGTTTTACAGTCTTCAATTTCAGATGTTTGAATATACTCCATATCACGATCAAGCAAACTCGATAATTGTAGACAAGCGCAAATTTTGCTCGAAACTTGTAAATTTCTCGAGCGTCCAGTTACTAGTACCTTACCATACTTTCATTAAAAAGACCAAAATTCTAATACCTTGCCAATATATTTCTTAGAGCTCAATGCATAATGGTACAATCGGATATTATACTCATTGAACATGCCTGCGACCATTACAATCTCACATTTTTCGACTCTTGTAAGACTTCACGGAAATTCAAAGAATACCAATACGTTATCCCTGTTAGTTGGAAATCCGACCCAATACGAGGGGTCGAAATACGCCGCCCGCAGACACAGGATTAAAGCCCGGTTGCCAAAGAACGAAGGCGAAAACCAACCTTCGAATCCAATCTCTTATCAATCAGGAAACTCGAAACAGGATGTCGACCAGATGCTATTAAGTACCGACTGCGTTCGTGTAAAAATTTGATGAAACGCGAATTTTCTGGGCGCAAGAGAAAGTGAGGAAGGGAGAGAGAGAGAGTGAGAGAGAGAGGGAGAGAGAGATTGACAGGGAGAGAGAGGAAGAGAGAGAGAGAGAGACAGGAAGAGAGAGGAAGAGAGAGAGACAGGGAGAGAGAAAGAGAAAGAGACAGGGAGAGAGAGAAAGAGAAAGAGAGAGAGAGAGAGAGAGAGAGAGAGAGAGAGAGTGAGAGAGAGAGGGGAGGGAGTGAAAGAAAGAGAACGATGCTGTGGTAGACCTCTACGATTTATGATTTGAAGTGACTGGACGAAAAATTTCTTGTAAATAAATGAAAATTTTTCACCCTAGATGCTTAAAAACATGAAATGAGTATTAAATCTCCTTTGCATTAGTCCGACTGTTGTCAAAACCCATTTGTCACTATTTCTATGCCGGTAGTGCCATATTTTATAGTTGCCAAGATACGTGACTTATCAGCTAATCTCAAAAGCAATTAATCAAACAGTCTGAGAATTAACAATTTTCTAATATTACATAATTTAATTTGATTTATTTATTTATTTGATCAAAGTAGTACAATTATAGTACATGTTGTCGCTGACTTCTAGACGTATAAAATATGTCTCAAACCGCAAAACATCCTATAGAGGTAGTCAAAGCTACCTGTACATACGTCTGATATAGTGTACTTACAAACTAACTTATATAACTTAATCTAACTTAATATTAAATGCTCTCAAGAGAACATTAGTTATAAATATAAATGCTATTGCATATATTGCACATAAACTTAAATGATATTATTGTATAAAAATTATGAGAATATGTTGTTTCTTATCCATTTCTTAATTTTTATTTTATTATAATTTTTAATAATGTCTAGAGTTTTTAAATTTGGATTACTTTTTACTAAACAGTTATAAATTTTCAATGATTTTATATAATTGTTTATATCACTGACAGTTTTTAAACATCTAGGTGGTATTATAAGAAGTGAACTATAAGCCTTTAAGTTCATTGTAGTGGTATGAAACTCATTCATAAGCAAAAATTTGTATTAAATTTGGCGGGATATCTTGTACAAATTTATTTTCGTTTATAATTTTTAATAGTCTATTCTAGGTTTTTTTGTAGTATTTTTAAGGCACTTTTGGTAGCACCCCCCCCCCTCTAAGAAAGATTGTAGTCTAACGTATTCAATTATCTCAAATATTTTTGCTAAATTAGATATTAATGTAGTCGGTCAGATTTGTATATTGGTACAACTTCAGCTATTTTTAGTGCTTCAGGCCATATTGATTCTTATTTTTCATTAAATAATTTATTAAAAAATTTATTTGACATGCATAAGTGTTATCATATTAATCGTTAAATAAAGTAGAGATAATATAATCACATTTCAGAATCATGTTCAGCAACCAATTTTTGTTTTACTAGCATCATCAGCTTACACTCATTCAATTTTAACTTTCCATTCTATTTAATTGTGACAACCATATCAAACCCTGATAGTGAGCATTTCTTGCAAATTAAAACCGGAAAAAGAAATTTCTGAATGAAGAGATTCTCTTATAAATAATACAAATTTGAGAGATAGAGGGGGAGAGAGAGAAAGAGAGAAAGAGAGAGAGAAAAATAGTGAGAGAGAAAAAGAGAGAAAGAGAGAGCAAGAGAGAAAGAGAGAGAGAGAAAGAGAGAAAGAGAGAAAGAGAGAAAGAGAGAAAGAGAGAAAGAGAGAAACAGAGAGAGAAAGAGAGAAAGCGAGAGAGAGAAAGAGAGAACGCGAGAGAGGGAAAGAGAGAAAGCGAGAGAGAGCGAAAGAAAGAGAGAGAGAGAGACAGAGACCGAGACAGAGAGAGAGTCAGTTTCCATTAGATGATCCGACAGACGTGTGAGAAAACAAACAAGTTAAAACTATGTTGACTGGCAGACATCCCAGCGGCAGTGGTAGCGTTTTTGTCAAGCCAACTTCGAGCTGTTGATCGCTTCTTTTTGCAGTTCATGCTTGTGTGAGGGAATAGAAACGTTAACTTTTGAAAGCTTAGAAACTTGTTCCTTGTTAGCGTTAAGTGGCTTTGTATTGTATATATTCTTTCATCGCTTTACGAGTTGCTTATTTTCTTCAATAAATATAGATAAATCGATCCAATAATTGTAGAACATAAAATATAATGTCTATAAAAATTAAAATCATTAAATATTAAATCCATTCTTTAGACAAAATTCCAAAGACAATCTCTATTTCCCGCTCCCTTTCCCTCTTCCTCTCTCTCTCCCTTTCTCACCCTCTCCCTCTTCCTCTCTCTCCCTCTCTCTCCCTCTCTCCCCCCCTCCCCCCCTCTCTCTCTCTCTCTCTCGGTAAGTGAGCGGTCGTCTTCTGCTTCGGCTCCTGCCTTTTTGACACATTCTAATTGTGTGCAGGGAATATCTGGAGAAGACATGGGTCGATTATGACGGGTCAAAGCTTATTCTCTTCAATTTTCATGCCGTTTTGTCCACAAACAATTATAAAAATTTATCAATTTTCTTTTGTTTTGTGATCAAAAGATGATTTTAAAATTTCACTTTTTCTCATTTTTTATATGATAGAGTAAATTTTTTTATATGTACAAAATTTCGATAAGATTGCACAATTATTTTTGAAGTTATTCATTTTTAGAATTTTATAGATTTTTATAGACAATATATAGATAAAATTTAATTAAGATTTACTGATTAGTGTTTCAAAGAAATATTAGATAATATTGTTTTTTTTAATACATAATTGTTTACAATTAAATATACTTTTTAATGCAAATAATTTATATGGTAGCACAACAAATTAAGTTTGAGGAAGTTCAGTGCCAGTGAATTGACAGCGGTTTTTTGCATGTTTTTCAATGATATAATTAAAAAGATTAATTTAGTAAAAATATAACAGTAAGAGCATGAGACTACCTATGTTTTTAATTTTTTAATTTTAGATTAGCTATCTTTGTTTTTTGCTATAAAACTAAATGTCTAATTTTTAAAAAAAATTAGGGTATTGTATTATTAAGCATAGGGATTATGTACCATAAATATATAACAAATTATATGCATTAGATCTCAAGAAAAAAAAAGAAATAATGAAAAAACTAGTTTTTGATTCTGACACGATAACTGAAATAAAAACTACTTAAGGTAGTTCCTCAATATAGACAAATCCGTCAAAAACTTAGGTAAAATAATACATTACGCAACAAGTGCGCAATGTAGGTGATTCGCACATGACTTCCAAAAAGGCCCTGTCTCTTTGTGATTCATCTTCCTCCGTTCTTGTACGTTGTTACTCTTGTTTGTCGGTACGCAGTGTGTGCAGATTCACAATAGGATCCTGTTTCAAAAAATTAATTGTATTACAAGTTATTTATTTTTCAAGATCAAGTAAAAATCTGTGATGATGAATATAATATTTGTTACATTTTTACCATGATTTAATTTTTCATAAAGAATTGAATAAGACACTTATATTGTTTGAAAATATATATTGACGTAAGTTTAGGTTAGCGGAGAGCATGTGAGGGAATGAGGAGGTTAAATAATTAATAATTATTTATATAGAGTTAAAATGAAAAAAATCGATTATTTGTATGGTAGAACGTATAATAATTAAATTAAGACTAAAACCGCCGTCAATTCATTGACACATTGCTTCCTGGAACTCATTTATTGATTCCTGTTGTTAAATTCAAATGCCAAAAATAAATTTTCACGACAAAAATTTGTTAATCAATTTCCATAATAATAATATAGACAATAAAATACAATAATCATAATTTTTATGATTACCATTATTTATTTTTATTATTATATTTTATTATTTTTATAATTTTGATAAATAAATATTTTGGTTATAACTGTCAATTGAAAATAATTAAATTTTGAAAAGTCAATCTCTAAGATAATTTAAATTTAAAACTGTTTCTTTCTAAGTAAGTAAGTAAATATTTTCAAAACTTAAAAACATGAAGATAATCTTTTGCAATTTTAGATAGTATGATGCAATTTTAGCTAAATGGTGTACTAGACAAATGTAATAAGTGATTAAAATTGGAAGTCGATAAATAAAATATTTTTTTAGAAAACGCAATGGGTGAATATTTTGATAAAAAATGTAAGGGAAGAGGGTACAGGAGAAGCCAATTTTTTTATTTCTCAAGGAAATTTCTTTTTTATTGAAATATATACAATTATGTACATAAGTTAGCCCAAAACCACCTCTGTTGGTCGAATTTAAGAGATTCTATAAGCTGCACTGGCGAAAACACCTGTAAAAAAAGTATATATTCAGTTAGCATTCTGCGCATTGGCTTTCGATCAATGTGTGCGAGTTCAGAGATACATATTTTTGGTACCCGTATAAAGAAATTTACGTTGCAATATTGGTCGAAAGCTGGTTTTATTTTTTCTATTGCTAATAAGTTATAAGTTACTTTTAATTTATTAAAAAACTTGTATTTTTCATGATTTTATGGTGGAACAGGAATTTAAAATTAAGGGGTAACCTAAAAGTCTCAACGTAATTTTGCAGTAAATAATTTTTGGATTCAATTTCTAGAATATAATATATTCTAGAAAATGAATCCAAAAAATCCAAACCCGTATATCGAAACTGATTGCGCCAAACATGACAAATAATTACAAAAACTAATCATGCTTAAAAATGACTTTAAAGACAAGCAAACATATTATAATGAAAAATTCTATAAATTATGTATCAAACAATTATTTACCGGTTAATGTTCTCCAGCTCCGTAGTTTGTTAACTTGGCTAATTTTGGTTTCTTTGCACAATGAAGTTTTTCTGATATTTTGGAATGACGATACTCTCCTTGGTCAGCCTTCTTCTTTGATCTCACTTGGGCCATTCTTGAATACATTTTATGGCTTATGTCACTTACTCTTTCGTTTCTGATCGAGGCCTTCATCTTTTTTCCTTCCAGTACACCAAAATTGTGTTCTACTACAGCATTTATCACTGCTACGTGGATCCTTTTCTTGCAGACAAAAACTTCTTTGGAGCATTTGTGTCAGATCTGGGCATGTAAACTTTCATTTACATTTTGTGTAACCCCTCTCAAGCACCACCTTAACAATTTATCATTACTGAGCCTATCATACAGTGACTTTATTTTTTAAAAAACCTTAGCATTCAAGCGAACTGCCATTGAGCTATGGCTTTGAGGCTACTGCTTCAGAGCTTTAGCTTTATTAAAAAACATCAAGAAGAAGAACCCTTTGGACATCTCTTGTGATCAGGTTTTTTGTCTGTTGACGAATAGTGGTATAAAGTAGCTTGGATGGCATCTTGCGTACTCTTCAAATCATGTATATTATTCATAATTGCTCTTCTGTAATATTTCTGCAACTAATCGATGTCGGTACGTGTAAGCGCACCATCTGATTTTCCACCAAGCTTTTCTTTAGTAGCAATTTCTCTAAGGCCTTTATCCATTCGCTTTTGCACATGGTTGATTCCTTCCTCTTTATCTATTAAAATAGATTTACCATAAGGTGCCACTTCGTTAAACCGAATCCAAATTTTTGCATCTCCATCAGACAGGAGCGTTGCATACCTCATACCATTATTTCGAATAAAGCGACTCCACAAGTTTACAGCAGCCTGAACTTCCATACTATCAGAAGCACTCTCATAATTGGCATTACACTCTTCACTATTCTTGTGAGTTTCAAATCAAATGTTATATTCTGGAGAGTCAGGACACTACTTTGATAGTATTTCAAAGTCGACTACCAAGTTTGTCAGCATGTCAATGACGATTCCAACTCCATACTTTGATACATGACCACGTGGGTGCCAAGTTCCATCATAAGTATTTTTAGTATTAATAACACTCTTGTTAACTAAACTCTTCTTCAACATATGCTTGTCTTACTGATGATCTTGCTTCTTCTAAGACTTTTTTTTTCAATTTTTTGGCTTCGTCCGATATTACAAATGATCTCGAAACGTTCTTGAGGATTGAGGCTTATACAAAACTTTTCCAATGCAGCATGGTCCAATCCGATATCATTGGTCAATTCTACAGCTTTCCGATTCCCCACAAATGCTGCTTGTCTATTATTTGTAGACTCCATTCGTGGACTTGTAAAATTTTCTCCTATCACAGTTTCACATTTTTTACAGTATAAAACTAGTTTTACACACAATCCATTTCTCTTAGTTATTGAAGCACTCACACATTTTTTAGAACAAGCACTACAAATTGTATCTTTAAAAAAATTAAAAGAAATTTGTTTAAACCAGAATGATTTCATCACTTTCACTTATATCAACAGGGCTGATTATTTTTTTTTCACTGCGGTCTTTTCAGGGCCTCCTACCACTATCAATTTTTCGTTTATCCGTCATAATTTGCAATTGTTTTTTCCTTTTTGTAGAAACATATTTGATCTTGGCGCATGTCACTCACTTGATATAGACTGCATTTTCAACAAAAAAAATTGAATAATTAAAAATATTACTTATGTCGACTGTAATTTATATACTATTCACTGATAAGAATTTTTCAATCGGTCTTACAGTCTTATAAATTAAATTAATTAATATTAATGGCAGTCAGGTTGCCCTTGTTTATAATCACCATTAATATTATTTAATTTAATTTATAAGACTGTAAGACCGATTGAAAAATTATCAGTGAAAAAAATTGAATGTTTGCAAAAAAAATGTTTAAAATATATAATATTTACAAGAAAATTTACAATGCAAACACTTTTTAATAATGATTTTTTATTACTATTTAATAATTGTTCATGAAATATTAATATTGCAAAACCACACAAATTTTGAGTTAGGCCCGCTAGACAAAAAGGAACGGAACAGATACATCTATATATATATATAGTAACCCAAGTACTATATCTGTCCCTGTTCCTTATTGCGTGTAACGAACGGGCTGTAGTCGATAAGACGGTCGATATAGATGGCTCGATTCAAATGAAGATTATTATAACAGCTGGACGATTTATTTATAAAATTATATAAGTAAACTAAGTTTAAATATCAAAATTGAATAGTAATTGTATAGTTTCCAAGGGAAATTAGCGCCCTAGAGAGGTTTAATTCGTTGGGTGGGAGCAAGAAGATCCTATCTCGGCCGAGCGCGTAAAAACGTTCTATCTCGGCTCGGCGCGTAAGAACATCCTATCTCGGCCCCGCGTGTAAGAATATCCTATCTCGGCTCAACGGGTCCCATCTCGGGTGCTCTGTGTGTAGACGTTGAGTCGCGATAGGACGTTCTTACGCGCCGAGCTGAGATAGGACGTTCTTACACGCCGAGCCGAGATAGGATGTTCTTGCTCCCACCCGACGAATTGTACATGAACTCAATTTGTCAAAAAGAGACAAATATTATGACATTAGGAGTAGGTTTTCGGGTAGAAAAATGTCTAAAAAATAGTTTTCGACACACGGCGCATAAAGTGCGTAGTGTACATTTTACGCTCCTCGTCGAGAAAAGTATTATATGCACCAATGGAGTAAGTAAAGAATCTCTCAGATCGCATGTTTGTCGCCCTCGCCTTCGGCTCGGGTGACAATTTACATGCGATCTGGGACATTCTTTACTTTTACTCCCTAGTTGCATAATCTACTATTAAAACAATAAAAAAACTTGATTTTTTTACCAAAAATCGGTACCATCTTCCCTTAAGCTCAAATATCTTCGGTCGTGATAGTTGAATTTTTTTGAGCATCTAACTGGATCGTTAGATATAAAAAGACTACTTCTATGTCAAATTTCAAAAGGATTCATGCTTTTAACGACAGTTATCGAAGTCAAAAGAAATTTTACTTTTTTTTAATTTAATTTTTCTCACGAAAAATGAAGATAATCTCTTGAAATTTTAGCTAAATGGTGTACTAAATAAATGAAATAAGTGGTTAAAAACGGAAGTCGATGAATAAAATATTAAAAAAAAATAAATTAAAGAAGTATTTTCATCAACAACAAATGACAGACTAAAGATACTATCAATTAAAAAAAAAGAAAATGTATAGGTAATTTAAAGATCTTCCAATCAAAATTTATTACCAGCACACACACAGACATACGCGCGCGCACACGCATACACATATATACACACACACACGCACATAAACACAGACACGAATATTCATTTGCTCAAAAATGACAAACTTTTGTACCAAAAGTCTTAAAACATGTTTTTAAAGATTTTTTGTCTCAATTTTTTTTACCATTACAAAGCTTCCTCTTTGAGGAAGCAAAAAAATATTACGTAACTCCAGACATTCCCCTGACTATTTGTTCTTTATGCATTGAACGGAAGCTATTTCGTGCGATCTGGCACAGAGTGACGAGTGCCGAGTTTCGTGTTCGGCGCGGAGCGGTGATCGACTGTCCGCGGGGGCGCAAGTCAAGCTCCTACGCGCGTAGGAGGGGCAAGTTTCTCTCTCGCTGATTGGCTCCGCCGTCCGCGCTCGAGAGATAGAGGGGAGATTAAGCTTACTGAGTGCCCCGAGTGGCTTCGGCGGACTCGCGGTCGAGCATGCGGCGTCGCCGAGTTTCCACGAAGCTTTTCGAGGCGCGTCGACTCGCGACTTACCAGAAAAAAGTCGAGTCTCGGGAATTTCTCCGACTAAATGGCCAACTATTACTTGAACTTTTTTTTTTTATTTTTATGAGCTGCGGACGTTAATATTTTAAATTATCTATTCTTCATCCAATACTTACAAGGAGTGAATTTAATCTCGTTTCTAAAAAGGATGCTACTTTAACCACCATTCATCGTAATACGGATAAAACAATAAACAACAAATTGAAGCTCTTATCATCTGCAGTCCACTGTGTTTCGGCGATTCTTTTAATAAAAATATTTGCAGAATTTTTAATATAATGCTCATTTTTATAATTAGGTATTCTGAAACACATCTTGAGACTATTGTTAATTGATAATTATTTTTAAATATCAGTTAAACCAAATTTCTAATTTTAAATTAATTAAGCTAGTATAAGTTTATCTTACAACAGTATAAACTATATTTTTACTCGTTACTAACAAGGAGATGATCAGTGGTGCGGGTCCTGGATTTGTCTTAAACTGAAGAAGGTACTTCTTTATGACAAAAAATGAGACACGTGTCTCGGGGTTTTTGAGAATGGGCCTTTTTTCGAGATCCAAGCTATTTTATGTCTAAAATGAACAATTTTCGATAAAAATGGGGTCTCGTTCTTTAGTTATAGCTTTTTGAATATTCGGTCATATGAATGGGCGAAAAGTTTATAAAAGCAGACAAAAAAAAACTTTAATTTAAGCTGTGTTTCATTGAAAAATGCCGATTTTTAAAAAAGTTATAGACTATCAAAAATAGAGTAAGAGAATTACTAAAAATTTCTAATTTTTTTCAAGCAAAAGAGACCCCATTTTTATCGAAAATTTATGTTTTTAGACATAAAATAGCTTGAGTCTCGGGAAAAAGGACCATTCACAAAAACCGCGAAACACGTGTCTCATTATTGGTCATACATCCTACAGCTTAAGCCAAATCCCGGACCCGTACCTCTGATCATCTCCTTATTGGTACAAGAGTTCCGGCTTTTTAATTAAATATATTGAAAATGGGACCTACATTACTTCTCACATGCTTACAGTCAAAATTCGGCAATTTTCTATACATTTATATAAATAAGCCACTATAGCAGTATTTTTATAAAAATATTATGTCTTTTAGTGTACCTAGCTGTGGCAATAAAATAGTTCTTTTGAACCAGATGAATCAGTTACACGAGAGATAAAGTACTAAGCCAAAGTCGAAAAGTGGCCGGGGTTTATGAAATAATTAACAATACAATCTGCAGCGACTATGCATAGCAGGTCCACATGTATTATTCCGTGACTTGACATGGAGAAGTGTAGAATTATACGGATCATTGAACAACACATTGCCAGCAGAACATTGTCAAGGAGACTAGTCGTGCGCAGTGACGATGGATTGACTATGGTCTAGGCTAGCGTGCTGAAGCCGTTTATTTAGAAAAAAATCTGCAAGAGAGACACGTCTGAGCGCACGCGCTCGCGCTTGTGAAAGTGTGTATGTGTGTATATACGACAACACCACGAGCGTGATATGGTGAAGGAGACTGCACGATGCAGTTACTGACCTTGAACTCTCTTCTGATGTTTGACCTGGTCTTCCTGTTCTTCCTCTTTCTCGTCGGAGTTTCCTGCTTGGCCTACTACCTGCCCGGCTCGCGGCTTCACGCGATCGCTCCTCACGAGATCATCAAGGCGAGACCGACACCGCATGCCAATGCTCCCATCGATGATGTTTAAGGTGGGTCGAGATCTGAGCGTTCTTGCATGTACAGGGGAGATTCCCACGCATACTATGCCTGGGTAGATGTTTTTCACAATATTTAACGTTTTCTTCACTGGCTAGCATGAATATTTACAATACAGTATTATTTTTCCATTCATTTATTACATTTTCATATGTTCAATAATTTAATCGATAGTTGTCGATTAGCTTATTCATTACTATTTTAATGTCTATTAATCTGAAGTATTATTATATTATTATACTTTGAAAAACTAAAGTGTAATAGTAAGGAAAATATTTGAAAGTATTTTAAATCTTATACTACACAAGTATATGATGCACATTAAGTTAAGTTCTCTAAATCTACCTCATAGTACACCGACAAAATTTATTTAAATTAAATGAATATTTTCATAAAGAAAGTAATTATTTACTTGATTAAAGAAGTATTTGCTTTATTATGAAATTAATATTTATATTGAGAAAATGATCACTTGTTTAAAAAAAATATTCATTTCATTTTGATTAATTTTGTGAGTATATAGTTCAAAAAGTAAAGAAGCTATTTGATTTTATTTTCGTTAAAAAAAATTATTTCAAATTTAATTTATATTAAAAAAATTACTTATCACCTGTTTTGAGAAAATATTTAATATAGTTTATATGAGCAAAGATATGGTTGTCCAATGGAATCACCATTGTCACCTGTTGTAGCGAATTTGGTAATGGAAAAATTGGAAACTCTTGCTTTATCTAAGTTGGTTTTTCAGCCAATTATTTTTAAAAGATATGTTGATGACATGTTTGCAGTTGTACGGGAATGTTTTGTGGATGAAATGGTGGGTATGTTTAATTCTATCCGTGATAGAATTAAAGTTACAAAAGAAGTCGAGACAGATAATCAGTTGAGTTTTTTTAGACACTAGCTACATTCAACGCACTTCGCGCGTATTATTTCTCTATTTGTTTTTTATTTTTTGAGGTTATGAACATGATCAAGTTAATCAGTTTCATTTTAAAAGTTTGTTTCAAATAGTTT
>JAPYZP010017888.1:0-11914 GCA_030522985.1 Torymus sinensis
GAAGAGCTCCGAGACCGAGTGAGATCGTTTTCTCTCTTTACCTCCCGGCTAATAAAGTGCTTTTGTTTCGCTCCGTTTTTACGGAAACGTCGATATATGACCGCACCTTCGCGCGGTAAGGGTTTACATTCAAAATTCGTGGCCGCAGCGCGCGGGCGTTTTTACGGCGCGACTCTTAGCGGCCGTATACAGCACGTCGTGAAACGCGATGCTGGTGTGTGTGTGTGTGTGAGTGTGTGTATATAAGAGCCCGCGAGTGCAAGAGTATAATATGGGTGAGCGTCGTTTCGCGCTGTGATTGAGGGGATAACGCCGGGTTTTATAATACTTTTTTAAGAGGGCGTTTTCCTGCGCGCCCCATTATCGATACATTATCCTGATGACATGGGTGGCGGTTTAGTGTGATAAGGTCCGAGGCTTTATACCTTCTTATACGAGAGCTCTTTCTATCGATTATTTCAACGAGAGATATTGTTGCTTGAGACTATGGGAAAATAGAGGCGAAGTAAATAAATTCACTTTGGCCGCAGTTACGTCAACGAGAAGTGACAGATACGAATTATTTTTCCTTCTAGAAGCCCGTAAAAATCTGATAACGCGGCCGGGGAAGTAAATAAACTTTGCTTCTCTCTCTTTCTCTCTCCGTTTCGTAAGCAATATATATTTTCCGCAATATAACTTACTCGCGGGCTCGCCCCTCATCCTCGTAAAAATGATCGAGTTTCCAACCCCGGGAACAAGTGTCATTTCATTTATACGACCGTAAACAGGCGCGCCGCGCCTTATATATATATAAAATTTTTGCCGCTCAACCGAAAGTTACGCGCACGCGCGAGCGCGAAATTCACCCTTCGTATAAATCCCGTCATCTTTTTGCGATATTTATATCGGCACGCCGCAGTATACACGAATAAACTATCGCGTGCGCGCGCGTAACTGCGCGTATCCGGATTTTACGAGTATCGACGCAATTTCGGCGGCGCGACTCGGAAAAATTTCGTCTCGAAGAAGGTGTCCGCCCCGCTTCCGTCCTTCCATTTTTTCCTCGACGTGGCGATGCGCAATTTTGTGCCAGCCACGAGGTGTATACGGATGAAAAAACACGCGGCGAAACTATAAGCAGAAGGTGGAAAAGCTCGCGCAGCGTAATAAATCGACGTACAAAGTATGGCCGAGAGCGAGATAGTAGTAGCAGCGCGTGGAAATCATATCTCTCGCGCGGTGCGCGCGTGCTCTGGCCGTAAAAATCCGAAAAGCGCTTTCCTGCTGCTGCCGTGGCGAAAGAGAAGGAGAGAGGGAGTTACGACGTGCCGAAGGTCGTTACAACTTCTCGAAATTTTTTTTTCCTTCGCCCTCTGTCTCTCTGGCCCCGGCGTCTGTATATACACACCTCTGCGGCACGTATATATCTACCTCTCTTTCTCGCTTTGTCTCTCTCTCTCTCTCTCTCTCTCTCGGACGGTTTATAGGAGTAGCGGCTGCCCACGCGGCCGTAAAATCCGCAAAACTGCAGAGTCCGCGATGTGCGAGGGGGGAAGAGAGAGCCTCGACCCTTCCAGTCGCGGCCAAGATAAGCGCGCAGCGCAGCCAGCGGAGGTGTCGGACGCCGGCAGAGTCGAGTCCTCCCTATGTGTGTATATACATGTGTATAATATCCACGTATGTACACACACACTCTCCTATTTCGCGAGTCGCGCCGTCGGGGGTCTTTAAAGACCTCGACCATTGCTCGCTAAATTTGAAGGAATTAAATTTTCACTCGTCGCAACCTCACTTGGTATTTTCGTTTCGCGAAACGACGGGAGAGAGACTCTCTTTGAACTGATGCTTAGAGAGAGTCGAGATCTGCGCGACGCTGCGGTAATGTCGTTGTGAGAGAGTCGGCCGTCGCCTTGGAAATTCCGCTCGCCTCTAGCTCTCTTTATTGCTTTGCGGCGCGCTTAAGTGAATGAAGTTATGATTTTGAGTGTATATATGCTTAAGCGCAGCCGCGCGCGCTCTCGGCCGGTATTAGGAAAATTCTCGAGATAATCTAATCCTCGAGTACGTTGATAATGAGGCTTCATTTGATTTTCTCGAAAACCCGTCGTTTTCTTATTGTATATACGTGAAAGTATAGTATATATGAAAAGTGTTCGTCATGAATATTCGATAAAGCGTATATATTGTCAAGATTTTCTCTACGAATTTAAAGAGAGAAAGAGAGAAAATCCCTTAATAAAATAAATCGGATATGCGCGCGGGCATGAGGGGAGGGCCATCACACGCCGCCTCTACACGGCAATTCGGCAATTTCGCAGGCCGCACGTATAAAAATACAAATCCACATCACGGCCGAGTGCGACAATCCAGGCGTGAAACACATTCAACTGGCGAGAGGAGAGCGGCGGGACAATAAGAAGAGCGGCGACGGCGGCGGGCGCACAAGAGAGAGAGAGAGAGAGAGAGGCGCGCTGAAGGGAGAAAGATAGCCGGATAAAGGAGGAGGAAGAAAAGGAGAGCGAACGCGCGACGACGACGAGTGTTGACTCGCCTTTTTCCACGCTCGGCTGGCTAAAGCTCGCACAACTCGCCCTTCCTCCCTCTCTCTCTCTCTCTCTCTCTCTCTCTCTCTCTTTTCGCTCCGGACGACGACGAATGCTGGCACAGGCATACGTGAGATTCCGGGCCGACGCGGCGAGGATTGAAGGAGGTGAAAATGAGGAGAGAGAGAGAGAGGAGGTGGGAGGGAAGGGAAAAAGAGGCTAAGAGGAGAGCCGGAGAAACTACACGCGCGGAGAGCGCGTTTAAGATTCCCGGCGTTCCCTTTTCGCGCGCGTGCGCGCGCTGGCGCCATTGTGCGTGTGTCTATCTTTCTCTCCTTATACTCGGGCCACCTTTTTGCGCACATGGCTTTCTCTCTCTCTCTTTTTCTCTTCTTCTTCTTCTCCCTAATGACACTTCTATGCGCTTCAAACGTGACCTCTTTTATTATGCGTTTTACGAAAAGCGCGACGCGAGAGGATGATTAAAATATAAATAATTGCAGCGTGCCTTTGAAAGCCGCGCGCGTTAAGCTCTGCCTTTTCCGCGGAAGCAGAGCGCGCTGATTTTATTTCTAGCCTGGCAAAGGCTAGATATGCGCGCGACAAAGTCTCTCTCTCTCACTCTCTCATGCGGCGGCCCGTAGAATAGAGGCAGGCGCGATCGTTGTGTGCGTGGTCACGACGCTGCAGGTCGACGTATTAATTGTTGTCGGCGCGAGGCGGTAGTTTCATTAGTAATCGGGTTTTTGGCAAATGCTCGTGGGGTCATTTGTCAGATGATTGTAGAGTGGGAGGGAGGCTCTTCCGATGCTCTAGCTGCGGGATTATGTGTAATAGCTGTTGTGATATTTGATACTCGAATTACGAGATGTATATTTGGAGTTTAGTTTAGTTGGCTATATAGAACTTTCACTGTTATGCTTGGTAAAATAAACCTATAGCAGGTACAGAATGTCAATAAACATCGAAACGTTTACTTTTCTTCTTTATTTATCTATAAAATATTTGCACGAAAAAGTGCGAATTCGCGAATGGATAAAATCGTCATCCTTTTATATACACGCCACACCACACAGGTATATATATATATTTGTAATTCACAAAGTGTCCTCTACGAAGAACAACCGCAGACTTCTTTTAAAATTCCAGCAAACCCATTAATCTCCGGCTGTCGAAAACCTGCTAACCGAATCGCGGAAGCCGCGGGGCTACAACGTTTGTATATCAATGAACTCATCTTTGTTTTCCGCGAAAGCGCAAAATCGCCCACGTGCGCCGAATATGACACGCCTCGCAGCCTCGCTACTGCCAAAAAAACCAGAGAGAGAATAACGAATACTTAGCTAACTGCTACTGCCGAGTGGCTAGTGTAAGCGACTGCAGCTTCCGGCCACGTGACTCGTGTATTTTCGCCTCTCAAGTCACTCCTCACGGGCCTACAGACGGCTACGATGACGAATGAAACGTAAACAAAGCGCACTATACTGCGGTACAGACAAGATTTGGGAATTTTCGACGAACTTCCGTCGCGGCGAAGGGGAGACATTAAGCGAATGGTATTATACCGCGGTTGTCTTAATTACGCAATGGATACTTTGAGCCCGCAAGGCATAATTCGAGGGTATATATAATGCGAATATATATAGGTGGAGAGGTATCGTGGAATTTAACGTTTTCGTCGCTATACGCTAATTAAGAGGCAAGTGTATGTATAGTGTTCAAATATAATTCGGCGATGAATTTCGAAAATGAGCGCGCGCGAGTATTGCGGGCGAATATATAGGGACAAAGTTTGACGGAGAGGATGATGGGATTATTAATTTGATATGAGACTGCAGTGAATGCAACTATACGCGTTTTGATATTATCAGTGCGTATTATATACGCTTTTGATTACACTGATAAACTCTATAATAAACAGATAGTAATTTACCATCCGGATTAATTAACGAAGAACTTCTCACATATTTTATTATAGATTAGTTTATTAAGTGGATATATTAATACTAGCTTATTAAAAAAATCAGAATACAAATTAATATTTATTATAGCTCAATCATTTCGTAAAATATAACTAGCTCTATTCATAATGTCACATTTCCTTGACAAACGATGTAAATAAATAAATAACACGTAGAGTCGTGTCGATGACATGAAAATTGCAATGTGGCTATATCAATTATTAACCGAGCGACTGTACGCTACTTCCGCAACACAGAGAGCCGTTCATCTCTAAAATAAAGTAATACATCTACCGGCGGGATAAATCAATGTATTTTTGTAACAAGAAACACAAATAACGAGTGTCAGCGCGCGCAGCGGCAGCCACGCCATAGCTCCTTCCTTCGCTCTCTCTCTCCCATCGCACTACACGCCGCATACATCTTCAATTCCAAGCTCATCCCAGCCATTTAGCCTCTCCGCCTTTTCCTCAAACTGTACATTTGCAGAAACAATTCGCGCAGTGCTCCCCTCCGCTCTCGCTCTCTCTCTTTCGCTGGAAATGATTTCTCCTCGCAATTCGCCAGCAGAGCGCACCCGAGTAAGTAAAATCCCAGCAGCTCTAAACTCAAATAAAAGCTCTCGCTCTCTCACTTTCCTCCCTTCCGCGTAATCGAAGGCTAAAACTCAATTCCGAGCGGAGCGCACAGCCCCTACTCGCTCCGGCCAAAAATTTATGGCTCCTTTTCACCTCCTTATTCCTTATTCCGCGATCTCGGGAATCTCGCGCGAGCTTTTCTCACACACACATACGTACAGATACGCGGAGAGAGAGAGAGAGCTGCCGAGAATAGAGAGGGCCTCGCATAAAGTCGCGCGCGCTCCTAGCCGTCAAGCGAGAGAAAGTCGGGGGGAAAAATAAACCGTCTGTGACTGTTTGATTTACGAGGCCGGCCGAGAGCAAGAGAGAGAGGCGCGACAACCTACCGCACGCGCGACGTATATACCAAAATAGACTCGCTCTCTCTCTCTCGCGGTCGTCACTGTGTATACGTGACGGTGTGCACTACTGGCGCACACCGTTACTATAAGTAAATACGCAGCCTCCTCTCTCTCTCCGCGCTTTATCTGTGATGCGTGTGGCACTTGTATGCGTGCACACACGCCGGCTATAGCGACGTCTGGCCGGAGCTTTTGTCGCGATGGGGATGATGGGCGTATATATACATATATACGAGCGAGCGAGAGAGAGATAGTGCAGGCGGGCGCGCGTGCCGCGGGCGCACACTGCGTTTTCCTTTGCATCGCCCGCGGCCGCGCTGTAATCGGATTTTTGTTGCCTTTCTTTTCTCTCCCTTTCCTCTATCTCTCTCTCCTCTCTCGCGTGTGTGCGTCTGTCTTTGTGCAAGGGGTTATAGGCACACGGCACCGGCGGCCATTGTGTGATGCCCCCGTGCGAGAGATCCTACAGCTTGAATGCTGATGATGCTGCTGGTGGTGGTGGGTACACTCGCCGGGAGGAGAGAAAAAAAATCCGCGCGGGCCGGAATTTCCGCTGTCTTTTTTCCACGCCGCCGCTGCCGCTTCTGCCTTGGGAAATGACGACCGCCGCGCGATTTTTTCTCTCTCTCTCTCTCTCTCTCTCTCTCTCTCTCTCTCTCTTGGCTCCGGGATATTGCGAAACGAGGGACGGTTATTGTGTGCGTATTGCATTTCGATTTTTTACGAGGCTAGCCGTGGAATCGCCGAATATGGCCGTATCGTATAATAATGGCGAGAGGTGTGCGCGTACCGCCGCCGCCGCCGTCACGGCTATATGGTTATTGCCGGAAATTAATGTAGCGTGAAATCGGCCGAGGACGCCGCGACGGCTGCTGTTGTACTTTCAGCGGTGTTTCGCACTCGCGGTTATTACAAACATTATAATTTCGGTCCCAACCGAGAGGCCCTATACGTAGGTATATCGCTTTTGTGCGCGGAAAGAGGAAACGGTCGATTTTATTGGCGGGGCTTGAATTTCACGACTAATTATCACAACAACCTCGTTATACAATTATAAAAATATAAAACGCTGTTAATAATTTATGGAAAATATTAAAGCGCGCGAGGTATTTTACGCAACACTGCGGAGAATGCATTACGGGGACTAACGAACGTGTATATGTACGAACACATTTTAGAGAGCATGGCGGCGGCGGCTTATCTCCTCGCGCCGAATTGCAGATATATACATACAAAAATGAACGCGAGAGAGAGAGATTGGCACGGGGTAGCATTACGCCCTCGGGGGAGGCAACTCGCGCGCGCCTGTGCTATACCTACTCCCGCGGAAGATACACGGTAATGCGTTCTGGCTTCGGAGCGTTTATTTTTTAACTTCGCCCCCGTGCCCGGCCGTTGCTGTAACTTTTCACGGGGGGTAATTGTACGTGTCTGCGTGTATATACTTGTATATATATACGTTCAGTATTACTCGCCCTGTCAATCATCGACTCGTGAACTCTGCAAATCGCATTTAGAACGACGCGACTCTAATCTCGTCGTTGCGTCGCGAGTTATATACGAAAGGAAATCCTAAGCCAATATTTAACGAGGCGCCGTTTAGAATCGGACCTTTCGCCGCTTTCCCCTTTCTTTATCGTTCGCTCACTTATAACTCGCGTCGGCGTCTCCCGCGAGCCTGCCCGCCCGCCTGCGTCTTAATGCGACTCGTTCAAACAAACGATTTTCGCCGGATAATCAAACAGAGATGTGTACTTTCGGGAGAGGGCGTCGCTGCCGCCTTCGTGTAATACTTTTTCGTCCCTTTCGGTCTGCCAGCGAGAGAGCCGTGCATACTTTTTGCTCTCTTTCACTCTCTATCTCTTGCCAGCTTGTCAGGCGTTAAAAGCAGACGCGTGTTACGGGCCCGACTGACTGCGGTTCATTTAAATTTTGACCCGCGCGACACATCGCGCGTTTGTTTTCTCTCTCTCGCGCGCGCGGTTGCAGCGGCATTATAAATTTTTCGACGCCAACTCTCCGCGACGATGTAACGCGTAAAAAGTCAACTAACACACCGCCAACACATGTGCGTGCGGCACGCGTACAAGCTATAATTAAATAAATGCTGTTTTACGCGGCGAATATTATAAAGTTTTTATTATATGCGCGCGCGCGACATGTACGAGTATAGAGGGCGGCGTGAAAAATGTATTTGTCTGGCTTCATGAAAATTATACATAAAAGAGGACTCTTGCAACACATAAAGAATTTTAAATATGCATGTCCGGCAGCGAGCTTGATGGTAATTAAAAGTTATTCAATAATGGAATAAACGAGCAGAAACGGGTTGATTAAACGTTATTAATAAAGGATTTCTTTTATTTCCATTTGCTGCGCGCCGATGCAGTAAAATGATCAAACATTATAGTTTTTAAGCTTCGATATTAATATGTATATCTCGTGGAAAATGCCTGCGCCCCGAATATCTGTCACTTTATATTTTCATCGAAAAATCGTTTGCTTTATCTATTGAACACGTATTTAGTCGTGTATAATTTTGCTTCTAGAATTTCAATGAAATAATATATATTTCAGAATACATTCAACGTAGCGATTTTTCGAGCTTAATATATATTTTATGACTTTTTCAATGGAAAACATAAAACAAATTTTACTGAAATTGAAAGATCTCTGCTGCTGAAGTTTATAAATTCTCTATACATTGATATTTTTTGTTTTATTTGTACATTGCAAATTTATCATACATAAACAATCGACTCTAAAAGTAACGTACGTCTGCTCTAAATCCGATATTTATATACATTAGTAATCTCTCTCGACATGCCATCATACGTAATCACATTTCACGGTATCGAAATAGCGTTTATCTAGAAAAAAAAATTAAGCTGTTACACTCACGCCGCTCCCTCGCATGCCGCCATCTAGATAGCCCAAATGGAATCGCCATACACACACATCATACGCGGACAGACGAGAGGGAAAAAAAAAATATTACGCCGCTATTTTCGTAATGGAACATCCTTCGTCTTCCGGTTGGCGTTAAATTCCTGATAATCCAAATTCTACGGGCATCCCCCCCGCAGTAAGTACGGCAGAATACCTAAGGTATATTAATAAATATATGTACAGACGAGACCGCAGGGGCGAAAACACGCGTCCCATAACGAAGTAACTATACGAGGGGCACAAAAAACATCGGGTGGTAGAAAAAGAAGAAGAAGAAGAAGAAGAAGCAGCGGAAGGTATGTGCGCACGGTCTATTTCCCTCGCGCGTCGTCGCCGCCGACAATCGTAAAGTTCAGAGCGCGAGCGCGCGATCCCGGTTAATCCGAGAGAGGCGCAAGGCGAGTGCAGCCTAGTGCGTATATGTGTACAAAGTACCGGAAACGCCGGCGTGCGACGAGTTATGATGCCGGGCTGTGTGCCGCTGCACTGCCGGCTCGCGGCGGCAGGCAAGTGACGCGCAAGTGGTAGGGACGTGTAACGCGGCGGGAGGGGAAGGAATTATTGAGAGACATGCACACAGCGACGATTGAGAAAGAGCATCTGCATATACGCGCGCGCGCGCAATTAGATGGAAATTTGCGTCAGTCTTCGATTTGTCGGAGCCTGCGGCACTTGCTATATTCTATGCGACACATTCGCCGGATATATATATATAGAGAGAGAAAAAGTTCATATATTTCTTGTTCGAGTCTCGTCAAAAATTTATGCGTTTCCGATTGGACGCGTGCATTTACGACTGCGGACACGCATACCGGCATAGTATAACGATATCTTATATATTATGCGCGCGCGGAGTGGAGACTAAATACCCAATAGACTCGCGTGTGTGCGCGTTTCGCGCTGCTGACGTTGGGAAAAAATGTTTACTTCGCGTTTGGACGTCTGCGCGGAATGCGGACTGACTTGAAGGCGCGAAATTTAATGTCCCGAGAGTGTTTTATAACGGAAAATAAATATATATAATATATGTATAGCGCCTGCTGTTATAACTATAACGGAAGAATGGGGAGTTTAATAGAATGGAATGGACAAAAATGTCGAATGACATTTAAATGTATAAGCATGATTATATGTCGATACATAAATCTGTATATTTAATTTGTGACTTCTGCTATGTTGATATAAATATTAATGCGACTTTCACGACTGTCGAATCAACAAAGAACCTGCTAGAAAGTAGGAAATCCCTTGACATTTAATTGTATGGCGATAAAAATCAATAAACGTATATATGAATGGAAATAATAGAACAGTCCATTGAGGGCGAAGAAAACCTCTTTTCAACGATCGCCATGGGCGTATATGCAAATGCTTCGATTTTGACAAAAGGGCGCAGTCACCCGGCGCATATTCACTGTTGACGTTGTTGATGAGCCAACTATACTAAAATGACTAAGGCTACCTGTCGCACATTTGAATTTTTCTCTTTCGATTACACACCCGAACGCATAAATCCCGCCTGCATCCACAATCGACGCGGGGGCGCGCACTTTTATTCAATCTACCGCTCGTAAAGCATATAAAACGCGGATGACGATATACGCGACCACCTCGCCCATCTTATTCCTTTCAATAAGGAATCACATTTGCGGCGACAAAGGAGAAAAGAAAGTTCCCTCTTTTTCTTCACGCGCGCCTGTGCACATAATATACCCTCGAAAAGAACGAAGGGCAATGAATAAATCTCAATCCCATATACGAGAGTGAGAGCGAGAGAGACGTAAAAGCCCGGAATCACTCGGCTTCGCGTAGAGGTATAATGTAGCAGTATATGCACGCACGCACACGTATATATACCTAACGATCACGATCGCGCGAGATATATATTACGGCTCGCGCGTGCGCACTACGCGCATATCTCGCGAAATTTGCATGAGAAATGAACTGGCGCGCGCGGGATGTCGTCGCAATTGATGTCGCCCCCCGTATTAAGGCGAATTGAGGAGCGGTGCACACGCGGGCTGCTCGACGAATAAGGACGACGCGTTTTTGTGTATAACGCCGGACGTTCGCCATCGCGCGATTATTTTGCGAAATCGCGCGCGACATTTACGCGCGATATTTTGTAATTAGACGCAGCGATCGGTTTATATTTGAATTTGTGCGCGGATTTTGATCCGAACGCGCGCTTGTTTACTGAATGGCACACACTTTTTATACGCGGATTTCGCAGATATATATGATCGGGGTCTAAGCTTGTTTGCAATTTCATGAATAAATATATGCTTACTTTTTCTGGAGTTCTGAATTAATTTTATTAATTAACTTGGATTAAAGCTACATTTAATATATTCGCACATATAACTTTTCGTAGAAATATTTTATAAATTTATGTATTCAAACCCCTCGGGTAGGTTATACTGAAAAACAAATTTTAATTTAAAAACCTTGAATGCACGCCTCCTCCTTCATGCCCACGATACATGCGGTATACTTTAAATGTATTATGTTTCAATGTAGCGCAAAATCTCTTTTTACGCTTTCGGAGAAAATACATATATATATTATTTCATTCCAGCCTTTGAATGAAATTTTTAAATATAAATATTCGAAATATGCTGTAGTCTGGCAAAAGAAGTGGAAAATAAAATTTTTAATATATTCTCCGCGTATAAAAAGCACAAACATAGCTATATATACACATATGCGCAGTTCTTATTTTTGTTTTTTACCTGCAGCGAACGACTGCGTCGCCAAAATTGCAATCTCACACGGCTCGATCTTCATACATGCATACGCTCGCGCGGGGCCGAGAGAGAGAGATTCATGAGGACGGAGAGAGAGGGCGTGTGTTCGGGGACGAAATTTTGTTAGTATAATACGTCTCCATCGCGTCGTCGTGCGCGCCACGGCTGAATTAATCACAACGATGCATTCTACCCGCGCGCAAACAGTTATTTCAATTGTGCATGTGAATGATGTCGCGCGACTCGTTTTTTCCCTTTGATCAGCAGCAACCCTTCGAGCCCGAGCGCGTCGAAAATCGATATAGTCAACGCTCGTCCGTACATATACTTTCTAAAATTACAATACAATGTGGCATCTGTAGCTTGCGCCGCTTGCTCAATGTGCTTTACTCGGCGGCGTGCTGCTCTATACTCGATCGATCGATAAAAAGCGGAAGAAATGCCCTCGTCATAACACACATTCGCCGCCACCGCCGCCGATAACGTTCTCTCTCTCTCTCTCTCTCTCTCTCTCTCCACATACGGATTTTCCTCGAGTACGTATCGTAATGATACTCGAGTTTGCTCTCGCGCAGCCATTTCTTTCTCTCTCTCTCTCTCTCTCTCTCCAATTACTCTTATGTCAATGGAACAGTTACTCGAATGACTGGCGCGAATGCTAGGACCGTGAGTCACGCGCTCTCTCGCGCGTGCGTATACGAGAGAGCGCACGTCTCAATGGATTATGAAATCGTGCGAGGCTGCAGCATG
>JAPYZP010017905.1:0-12057 GCA_030522985.1 Torymus sinensis
TAGTTTTTATAATGAAAAACGCGACATTTCTCGAGAAATTCGGCCGCCATTTTGAATCCGCCATCTTTAAAATTTGAAAATTAGATCAAACATATTTTGTAGTGTTCTTTCGATTAGAGAAATGACTGTGGACCAACAGGAACTCACGATAACCCGATTTTCTCATTATGACTGTAGAAAAACTCATCTTTTATGAGATTTTATACAATGTCCGCCATTTTGAAGAGGTTAGGGTGAAATCAGGTCGTTGAAAAAAATTCTATCGTTAACTACAACTATCGTCTCCACCTTTCTCCACAATCCGGAGTGGGTCTGAGCACTTAAAGATCACGAAAAAATACACAAGGATATGTAGTTGGAATCAAATTATTCAATCGATTCCCTTTTGAGAATGACGCTTCAAAATGAAAAAAAAAATCGTGTCTCTTGGGCGTTAATGGGTTTATTGTTAAATTGTAAATTTTATACCACTACCAAAAGACGGAATAGGCTTAGCTAAGTATTTATAAGAATACTTAAGCAGTAGCAATTCCTATAGCTTCTATAAAATTGTTATATATTAAATTAATTCTAGTCTTAAGTTAGTATTAAGTAGGCCGGACTAGCGAACAGGAAAATATTTTCCTCTGCTGGGTAATGTAAACTATGTATAATGGTTACGAAATTTGTAACTTATTGTACTTCACTCTGGTTAAATAAATAAATAAATCAAAATCGGTATACGGGGCGTTTCATGTCAACTCTCCCAGGCCGCGTCGCGCGAACGTAAACCTTACGTTTTGAGCACATGTTTATAGTAACAAAACGTATCTATGAAAAAAACCTTAAATACGTTTTCGACGTAATTTTTAGTCAGCTTTCGATGGTGACCATCATTATTGATAATTTTTACATATTATCTTTTCGCGGATAGAAAAGTATTTTCGTGTCATAAACTTAAAGATAGGTGGGGTCCTGAATAAAAATTCAACATTAACGCACAGCGAGGCTCGAAAGCTTCCCAAAAGTTTGAGCCATTCGAAGCCTCGCACCATCGGGTATAAGCCTGAAATCATGTGCATCGAATCAGCGAACAGAGAAGCTCCTCCCTCCGATTTTCTCCGGAGCGCCCCCGCGCACTTCGAAGCTTGCGGTCCTCGACCGATCATGGCAGAAATCAGGCGCTAGAGGATCTATCTACTGAGAGCCCGACACGCGAGCTAGCTTGAGCTAAATCCTTTTTATTATTAGTCGTCGCTTATTTAACTCAAACGCTTAGTTCTAATTTGTGCTCCACCAGTTAATTTTATTTAAATTTGAAAACTAGAATTTTGTTGTGTATACGATTTATTTCGCTATCATTTTCCACACATGCTCCTTATTCTAATTTCATGTTATTAAATTTATATCAACATGGCGGTCCCCAAATGGCGTCTGAAAGAAAAATTTTTTTCATAAACTTCAGCATCTATTTGTATCTTTTAAGTATATTTTAAATTTATTTTTCTTTCTTAAACAGTAAACTTCTTATGTTTTCAAAAATATAAATTTTTCGTAAATATACCAATTCAAAATTATTAGAAACTGTTACAAACTACTATTATTAGAAAAAATGAGTCCAAAATCCTATATTTTGTAACATTTATAAACAGTTTTAAACAGTTCTAAAAACTATTAAATAATTTCTAACCATTATTGAATATTATCAACATTTATAATTTAGAACATTGAATTTTATATACGTAAAAAATTACTACACGAATCTGAAAGTCATTAGGTGAAGCTGAGCCGAGCTTTGATGGCATCTATCATTGAAAATCAGCATATAATTATAAATTATCTGTTTGAGAATTATGGTTTTGAATTTCCCGCGGCTGTGCGCTATAGGGAAGTTTCAGACTGGCTGACATGACAGGGCTAGCGAGTCCTGTGCTATCTGCTCTCCATACGATGCTTATGCGGAGCAGCTAGCACCAGTACGCGCTAGCCCTGTCATGTCAGCCTATCTGACACTTGCCCATAGGTATTCGTACCGTGCGTGACAGATTCTATACACAAAAATAGCGCCGCCATACGGCCAATAGACGTGATTTGCAGGGACAAAATGCATGGGACTCTTATAGGCGTACAATTAGAATTAAATTAGTGCAGCTAATGAATTTAAGAATATTCTTATAACTTTTTATAATAAATGAAAACAAAATAACAATGAAAGAAAAAAAATTGAGATCTCGTAGGTTTTCCGAAAACTTGTAAGAAATTATTTTCGATACATGCCCATAAGAGCCCTATATTGGCCGTAATGCGGTGCTATTTATGAAAGTAAGACGACATAATATACACTATTCACGGAGCGAATAACTCAGTAGGCGGTCGCGCGTCGGCACCACTCATCAGCTGCAGTCTGCGGAATAGTTGACACGCTACGCTGATTATCCGAGTAGGATAGATTTACCGGTTCTGGCCACCTTAAGGATTCTTTTTTCGCCGGTTCTGGCCACCTAAAAATCCATTTAAGAACATGGATATGTGGCCAAAAACGGAGCAGTGGCCAAAGTCTACCCTAAGGAAAAATCACGCTGTCCCATTACCGAAAAAACTCCCATTATTTGGGCATTTACACCCAAATTTGAGTGTAAACACTCATCTTTCAGTGTCAACTCCCAAAATTCGAGTGTAAACACTCATATTCCGGTGTTAACACTCATAATTGGGTGTACACTCTCATTTTTTAAATGTGTAAACTCTCATTTTTTAAATGTGTACACTCAAAATCAGGTGTACATACTCAATTTTTAAGTGTATACACTCAATAGTGGATGTACATGCTCAACTGTTAAGAGTATACGCTCAACATCGGGTGTGTATGCTCAACAGTTAAGAATATACGCTCAACATTCGGTGTATATGCTCAACTGTTCAAGATTATATGTTCAAATTTGGGCGTGGATGCTTAACTGAAAGGAGTATACACTCAAAGTTGGGAGTTGATACTCAACAGTTATGAGGACACACTCAAACATAAAATTATAACACTGAAGTCGAGTGTTATTTTTATTATTCCTCTACATTCTAAAGTAATACTTAATTTGATAAGGACATCTGTGGCTCTGTGGATTAGGCGCGCGGTAGGCCTGGGTCCAATCCCAACCTTCGGAACTTTTTTTTTTCACTGATGCCACTGATTTATAATATCGTGTTTCAACTTAGATGTATTTTAAAAACGCAAATATGTCCACAGAGAAATATTTTTACAAGGAAATTCATATTTAGAGATGATCATTGGGTGTTGCTCCAAAGTTGGGAGTAACACTCAATTGTATACTCACTGCAAAAGCCAAATACTCAACTTGAATGTACTCTCAAGTCTTGATACTCAATTGATGGGTTCACTATTAAATTGAGCGTAATACTCAAATTGACACTCAGTGGGGAATAAACGCTGAATTGGGGGGTTCCCTTACGGAAAAAATATCATTTTTTGGGTGTTTCCACCCAAACTTGAGTGTAAAAACTCATTTTTCAGTGTAAACACTCATTTTTCAAAATTTCAGCTATATTTATGAATTTTTTTTATAGTTCCTATAATAGATATCGATATGCATCCTCTTGGGTTTAATAAAGGCACTCTTAAAGTCTAAGAAATCATTTTTTTTTTTAAATTTTACATTGTTTATTAATGTACAAATGTAACAACCGTTGAGCATCTAAAAAAACGGATGTTGATGGCGGGCACGATTTTGAAGCGAGAAATGATCTGAAATACGAAATTCAATAAAATTTAGATTCAGTTAGGACTGTGGCTATCGCTTGAACTAGGATAATTAAGTTTTATGCAAAAATAACAAAATGGCGGCTATTGAAAAAAAAAATTGAAAAATCGTGTTTTTTTCATCCTTTTTCGGTTGAAAAATATAGTTACAATTGAAATTTTGACATAATTTTAGTTCATGCGATAGCCACACATATGGCGAAGAGGTGGTAAAAATTTGGAAATGATCGGTTGAATACTTTGTGAGAAATCGTGCCTGCCAACCGAAAAAAGGGGTTTTGAGAAACACGCGTTTAAAGGTTTTTTTTTCTCTTTAATCGCCGTAGAGTGCACCAAACTAAAATCGATAAAACACACACTTACAGTGATTGGATCGTTTTAAAATTTTTCCACAGCATTTTTGATATGTTTTCCTTTCGAAATCCGTCAAACTGATCCGGCAACAGTGGGAGTGGTGATGGATGGCCGGTGCTTTGCCCCAGGCGGCGGAACACCGACGCGCACTCCCTTCCATCGGTCGCCCTCTCGTCGGCTACAGCTGTCGATTGGATGCTGGAGGGTCCTGGTGGCTCCAGTGCTGACGTTCAAGTCACGATTACGGGGGTTCGGGTGGTCACGACCTCTACTGCCTGTGGGCTCGATTCTACTACGGTAGGCGACAAACAGTGGGCTGGAATACCAAAAAATACTCAAAAATCTCGATTTAATCGAATTTTCTACAGAAACAAAATCTGACCCGGTGAAACACTTTGTTTTGATCCACTTTTTGGGACATATTACCCTTCGAAGGTTTAAATGTATTTATAAAACTTATATGGAAACCATTCACTGTACTATTGCGTATACGATATCTTTAGCGTTGTATGATGTACGGAAATGATCAAGTATCCTTTGTGTTGCTAATTATCTTATTATTTTTGGAATTGTTACTTTTTTTGGCCTTCAATCCTTCGAGGTTGCACTCATTCATTCGATCGTGGGAGCACATACTTGGTCAATTTGACCTATACTCATTTTTGAATGACCATGAATGTCTCAAGAATGAATTCACATAATTTTTAAACATAATTATAGTGTCTTTAGTACCTACAAAATTTATAAATGAACAAAAATTAGAAAAAATGTTTTTTTTTCATAAATTCATAATTTGTCAATTTTCAATATATTATGCTAAAAATGGAGACGTTTATTGTTTAAAAACTGTATTTGAAGAAAATATCGTATTCGCAACAGTACAGTGAATGGCTTCCATATAATTTTTATAAATATATTTAAATCTTGAAGGGGGGGGGGGAGGAATGTTTTAAAAAGTGGTTCAAAATGAAAGATTTCACCGTTTCAAATTTGGTTTCCGTGGAAAATTCGATTAAATCGAGACTTTTCAGAATATTTTTGGGTTTTCAGCCCACTGTGCGACCGCTTCTCCCCTCGATATCTGGTCGCAGCCATTGCACCGCTCCCTTCCTCTTCCACTACTCGAGCCATGACACAAGACTCACTCGAAACCGTTGCACCAGGTTTCTTATCATTCTCACCTCGAGCCGTAACACAAAGCTCATCCTTACTCGAAACCGTCTCCCAAAGTTTCCCCTCACTCTCTTCTCGAGCCGTAACACAAACCTCATTCTTGTTCTTCGAAGCTACCCCTGTAGGTTTCTTAGAACTCTCTACTTGAGCCGTAACACAAGGCTCTATTTTGTTTTTTGAAACCACCTTTTTAGGTTTCTCAGAATTCTTTACTCAAGCCGTAACACAAGGCTCCACTTTGTCACTCGGGCTCCATGACGCCGACGTCTATCTTTGTATCTATTGCTGCGTTCTCGGCCCCAGTTACACCTACGCAGGACGCAGGGGCCTCTATTGTGCCCTGGCTGGCCCGTTTCCCAAAGCCGCAAAGATGTGGCAGCAATTAGGCCACACCCTTGACACTGTTTCGTCTGCCTTGTGGGGTAGTCACGGGCAAAGTGGCCTCTTTGTCCGCATGAATAACCGGATCTCTTCGGACAATCTGCTGCTCGATGACCAACCAGCTGATAGATGAAGCAGGGGCCTACGAAACTCGACCCCCCACCCCCCCGCCACAAACGGTGTTGTCCCCGTTGGTGAACAATACGGGACCGGTTGGCTGGTGAGTATCACCTGCTTCGCTGTTTCGCCCCCCCCTCTGGAGTCCTCACTCCCGGTGGTGTATTATTTGTCCGGCGAGTTGGTTGAAATAGACTCTTCAGGCAGTTGACTGGGAAATCGATTTTCTTTAAATTTTCTTAAAACTTGGTGTACATACTGCTTGTTGTATGTTTTATCGATTTTTTAAATCCCCAGTATGTAGAGAGCAGTACTAATGATTGAGATAGTTAATGCCAAAGTTTACCACTTTAACATGGGAAGCACAGGCTGAGTATGTATTTAAGACTAATTTTAATTAATTTCAAAGCCAATTTTCTTTAAAATTTTCTTAAAAACTATTATATTATACTAGATTCAAAAAGCAATAATGTAAAATATTTTGTAATATGGCACGCGGTACTATTTTCCGAGAAATGGCTATTTGAAGAAAAATTCCCATGTTATTTGTATATCTACCAGCAAGTTCAGGTGCGCTGCGCGCGCTCTTCCTTTCTCTTGATTATACCTATATAATTGATGCAGAAATATTATGAATTTAAAATTTATTTATCCAATATTAGTTATTGGAACTTGCATTGTATTTATTTTAGTTTATTCCTACAACACAAAAATTTGGAGGTTACAAATTTAACTGTTCTATATTGACCTATCAAAATCAAGCCTTTAGGTGCTTCAACATGGCCGCTCATCACTTTTTTAAGAAGGGACTTATATGCTAATTATACAAACAAAACTCGGTACATTGATTACTTATGTAAAAAATTTCATTTGAACGATAGTGAAATATATAGTATTCTACCGTCATAAAACACGGTATATTGACTATACACACTACACGCCATATACAGTTTAGTTTTAGCCAATCAGAAAGATCCTTAAGCTAAAAGCCTCGCGTCAGTCACGTCAGCGCCGACCAATCAGAAGCTTTGTTTACATGGACATAACCAATCGTAAACGTTTTATTTTGGAAACGTTTTATTTTGGCTTCACTTTCCGGTCATCATTTTTTTAAGAGAGGACATATAGTTGCATCGTACAAGTCGTATTATTTTAAATATCGTATAGTCACCTTTTTTTACGTCATCTTGTTTTATTATTTTTACAATAGTATACATAGATAAATTAAGAGCTTCCACCAGAAATAATATGCTTATAGCACAATTTTGCGATATTGTCATTTTGATCACGTCATTGACGAGTAAACTACCTTAACTGCTTGTCCACTGTGAACTACCTTAACTGCTTGTCCAGGTGTAGCGGCATTGTTCAGCGCCGCGCCACTTCCTCTTCCGTTCCCTTCACACGTCACTTTTTTGGTTTTCTTTTTTGGTTTCCCCTCTCCGACTGGCTGCTGTCCTCGTTTGACGATTCTCCCACTCCTGCCACTTTATGGGCACTGCGGTGCGGACCACTATACGTCGTCCCTGGGATCCTCGATTTGTCTTGACGGGGTGGAGAGTGGTACCTTTCCTTAATCGTCTCGCGTATGTCGAACTCCCTGCCATATTTCTCGATTGCTTAGATGATCTTAACTTGGCATTTACACACCTACGGCCCGAATACCGAAAATGAAATTAGATGGGTTCTAACTTAGAACCCATCTAATTTCATTTTCCACAAGTAATATCGGTATTCGGGCCGTAGGTGTGTAAATGCCAAGTTAATTTGTTCCCTCACTAACGGTGGTTTCTTGAGGTGCGAGAAGATTCTCCGAAACTTTGTTAAGAACGGCGATACCTTCTCTTTTAGTCCTTGATAGCGTGCTCTGAGCTCCTCCATCAAATCATCATCGTGCAATTCCCCAATAAATTGCCGTTTGAAAACCTTCTCGAATGTCCCGAAATTTCACAGCTGGATGTCGTATTGGTACACTTTATACCAGTCTCCCGCTTCCTTCGTTAGAACGCTTGTTGTTCATCTCGAAATTGGCCTGGCGGGTTTTTGTCCTCCTCGAAACCCCAGCTTTTTAGTGTCTTGATCACGTGAAGACTATTGTCTCGAGTCACTGGTAAGCTGTCACGACGGCTATCGCGACGTGACGTCTGGTGTCGCGTATGTGCGTCCTCGCCTCTACTCCGTCGTGTACGAAGCGTCGTGTGCCTCTCTCTCTCTCTCTCTCTCTCTCTCTCTCTCTCTCTCTCTATTCGTTGCTCCTCTTTTCGTGAGCTCAAGTCACGAAAATCTGCTCTTAGTCGGCTCCCGATCATAACTGGTGCCTCTCCTCTCCTTCTGATCCAGAACTCGAGCTCACGGGGGAGTAATATTTCTCCGCCGCTGTCGGGGCGTGGAACTTGTGAGGATTGCTTTGTCTACTCGTACAAATCTTCCTCCCCTTGACTTGAATTCCTCCTCCAGTTATCTCGATCTGTCCCAGTTTAGTTTAATTCTTGAGACGTGGCACGACTCCTCTTCCCTCTCTGGCGCTCGAATATTATTGCTGGGTACTGGCGTTTAACTCAAGGTTCCGTGGGCAACTATTGGTTATCTCTTGGGTTTCTCAATCCCGTCTCTTGTCTGTCTCGAATCTGTGTTTTGTGGGCCATTGACCGCAATCCATGGGATCGTTCCGGTGTTGGTGAATCCTATCGGCGCCCGATGGATGAACTATCAATCATCGCCATTACGAACTCGTCCTCCTACAAGGCAACTCCACCTTCTGCCCCGTCCATCTCCGGCGACCATGGTACTTCTGCCGCGCCGACCTTCCTCAGGCGGCCTTGGAAGAGCCTCTCTACCTTGGTACGGTGACTGCCTTGATGATTTAATTGCAACTCTCGTAAATTCGTCTCGACCTATTCGTTTGATTGCCTCATTATCTCGCGAAACCTCGCCCTGTACTCCCTGTTGTTGCTAAGTTCTATCATTCGTAGTTGATAGTGGCTTGCTTTCTTTGATGTTTTTGATGGCATAGTGGACGTTCGCTATTGTTACACAATGAGAAAACAAAAAAAGAGCAAGACAGATTCAAGAGCCAACTCCACTCGTGTCGTGACTGCTCAATAGTAGTTCTACCGAGTAACCAGCTCCAACCTGCGATTCTAATTACGACTTGAGTCTGTGAATATACTCAAAGCTCGAGTCAATAATTTCAATCAAGCCTCAAATCTGTAAGTTAAACAAGGCTTGATTCTTTAAATTTAATCAAAGCTCAACTCTGTAAATCTTGTCCAACTCGAATCTGTAGCTTCAATCAAAACTCGAATCTGTAATTTGATCAACGTTTGAGTCTGTAAATTTTATTCTCAACTCGAATCCGTAAAATTAATCAAGTTCGAGTCTTTCAATTTTAATCGAACTTGAGTCCGTAACTTTCGTCTCCTCGCTGTCGCTCGGCTGATACTGCACGATGCAAAAATGAACTGCTAATGGCACGGATATGCGTGCCATGGTGGATTTATGCAGTCAGTGCTATACAAAAGGGTACGATACACTTGTCATAAGTCGTTCTTTATGACAGATCGTTAAGCGCACTAGCAACGCTTGGGCGCTTACACACGCCGTGCCGTAAAGTATGACTTATGCCACTAATATCCTAATATACTATTAAAACAAGCCCTGGATAGATACCGGCAAACCCTCTTGGAAAGAGTATAAAGTTTTAAATGTCAATAAAAACTAATAATTTGTATTTCTGGCAACTGGGTGGATTTGAGAACTTAATATTATTCATATATCTTATGTTATGGAAAAATCTAGCTTTCCACACGTCGTATCGAAACATACTGTAGCTACATGTTCGGGAAAGAGATTCTCGTCTCGTGTGCCTTTCCACCCTCGCTTCCAGGACTGGTAACGTAATGTACTAATTATAGCACGGTGTAACCTAAGTCTGCACATGGGTCACGCCTATCCGTGACTTAAGTAGTCAATTATTGCACGGTATTTATCTAGCTAACCTCAGCGCGCAAAAATGGACTGCTTAAGTCACGGATAGGCTTGACATCGGACTTGGTGAACGTACTATAAAATAGTATACCATACTTATCACTTCAGTGGCCCATCGCACGACCTGAATTATCGCCTTAAGTCACACGTATCGTAATGTACTATTTTTCAACATCTGCATGAAAAAAAACCCTTTTCCTGCATAGAAAAGTAAATAGAAAGTCGAGTATTTCGATCGTCTAGCGAGGTTTTCCGCAGTAGCGAAAAGAAAAGTAATTAGGCCTCCGTTATGACCCCTCGATATACCCATCCACTTTTCATGCAAAAAAGGTCCTATTCCTGCAATTATTAGGGTGATGTCAAACCCTAATTTCAATATTTTTTAAATCAACTTTCAAACGTTTATTTGAAAAAGACGGTTGTCAAGCGATCCGTACACCTAAACACTATATTCACAATTTTTTTTTAGTGATTCTATTAGAATTTTCGTTAGCTATGCTCGTTTCGAAAGTCGGTCAATTGCAGATTCCTATTTACCGACAGTACGGTTTTTATATAATTAAGTAAAATCTCATTATTATTTTTTAAAAAGACGTTTGTCAAGCGATTTGTATATGTAAATACTATACTCAAAATGTTGTTGGATGATTCTATTGGTATTTTCGTGAGATGTACATTTAAAAAATAACATCGGTATTCACATCCTCTTAAAAAAAGTACGATGTGTAACAAGGGAACAATTTACTTTTTCAGACTCGGATGATGATTTGTAGCAGTCGTGTATCACTCGGGCGCCCGAGTGAACCATTTGTGCACAATCATCATCCTCGTTAGAAAAATTCAACTTTCTCCCCTAGTAGCACAATGTACTCTTAAACATCTTTTTTCATCAGTATTTTCTTCAACAGGCTTATAAGTAATATCATTTATATAATTTACTTTTCTGAATTTTCAAAGGGAACCACTTATACTGTTAATTCACTATTCGCATTCTTTGTATGTACGCAAATTAAATTTTTTAAATAATCTGTTATTATGTGTGCAAAAGCTGAAGGTAAATACTGTAAAGAAGTTCAAATCAAAGTAGATGACAGACAATTTAGCAATCGTATATTCCAATACACAGTCAAATACATCTATTTGTTATTTGTTACGTGATGCATTTATTTTCTTATTGTTGATAAAACCACTATCGTTAATTATAAAAGTCCCTAGTGTATTAAGATCAATATTCGAATTCCAGGCATCATGCGAACGCCAAACAATAATCGCATGATGTCCGGAATTCGCTGCGTTTGCAAGGAGCTTCTATTGAGGTTGCGCGCTAAACAAGTGGGGGAGAATTTTCCCGGGTCCGAGGTGTCGTGCCCGCGAAAATCTCCCTCCTCCGGTAGTCGAAACTGAACCTCTCACGTAACATTAGTCAATCATTTTCAGATAAAATATTCAGTAGCATCCATAATTCAATTACTAGCTATTTATACCTCGCTCTTCACGTCGCTCACTAATACAAAACGCGAGTCCTATTATGCATAATCCATGCATAATTGTTTGCAGTGAAACCCGTAAACTTGCCCACCCTGAATTCTTTAATATAACTGGGTACAAAATGTACTACAATAACAGTAATATTAATCAAAATGATGACCTGGTAATTTACATAAGTGACTACATTACCGAAACGACGGAAGTTATTGATATTAATAGCCTTAAAATAATAAATTCCAAAATTGAAATAGAAAACAATAAAGAAATATACTATCTGCACTATATAGATCTGACGATATAAGTAACACGGAATTTCTTTTAAACCTCAAAAAATTAATATTGCATAACAAAAAATATAAAAATAATCTAATTATGGGAGATTTCAACTTCGATATTTCAAACCAATTCGATATTTCAAACCAAGACTCGCTCAATCAAGAATTCTTACACGTATTCTTAGAGCATGGTTATTGTCCAGGCTTTTGTAATATTACCAGACTATCGGATAAAACATGTAATACAGGAACTTGCATAGACAATATTTTTATTAAATTAGATAAAATAGCATATAAAACTTTTACACTTTGTATACCACTTCAGACCATTTTCAACTATTTATGTCAATAAATAAAATAAGTCCTGAGGAGGAGCTGAAGCGGGCTCGAAACGCTGGGCAATATTGGTGGTGGGTGGCAGTCAGATTGTCCTTTGCTAACAATAGCATTTTTCCAGGTTTTAATTAAGTTTTTATTTCAGATTCTGCGGGGGTGATTATAAACAAGGGCAATCTGACTGCCATTAATATT
>JAPYZP010017952.1:0-12073 GCA_030522985.1 Torymus sinensis
TTTTACGTTATTTTGAGGGGGGCGCTGAGGAGGGGGTGAGGAGGGGGTGAGGAGGGCGTGAGGGGGCGCGAGGGGGGGTGAGGGGGCGCGAGGGGGGGGGTGAGGGGGCGCTGAGTCGGAGGCTTTTTCTTACAACTATATAATATAGGAAGATATATATATATATATATTAATTACAAAGATGAGAGAGAGAGAGAGAGAGAAATGCGCAGATGCATCCTTGCATATTACAAAGGAGAGAGATAGAGAGAGAGGGAGAGAGATAGAGAGTTATTACAAAGGCGAGAGAGAGAGAGAGAGAGAGATGCGCAGAGGCATCTTTGCATAGCCTTGGGGGCTATATAAGGCCGGCCGCAGGGCTTCGGCTAGGAGAGTGGGTGGGAGGGAGTGAGTGCGAGTGAGAGAGAGAGAGGAAGAGATGCGCAGACGCATCCTTGCATAGCCTTGTGGGCTATATATGGCTGGCCGCACGGTTCCGCAGCTCAGTTCAAGCCCGGCGAGGTAAGATTCATAAGAACAGATAAGCCTGATAAGAACATTTGCCGTTTTGATAAAAAATAAATAATTTAACTATATTTCGATTATTATTGAACATTTACAAGAAAATGGTTGTATCATAATTATTAAAAAAATCTTAGTTATTTATTGTTATTTATTATTATTTATTATTTCATTGAAAAATTCATTAAAGTGATTTAAATATCAATAGTAAAATGGAGTATGACAATGTTGAACAGGTAATTGATAAAAATCGTCGTCGCGGTAGACTTAGAATTATAGGTACTTTTGAGGAGGAAAGGGAAGACCGAGAAAGGCAATACCGAGAAAGGCAATGGGTTTTGAGAAATGAAAGAGCAAGACGACACAGGGCACGGCGCAATAATAATGCCAATAATAATTCAAATACATTGGAACCTGATAATAATCAGGTAAATTTAACTGAAAGAAGTATACAATGTAGGCGAAGATGTCTTAGTAGTGAAAATGATGAGGAGTAAAGAGAATTCCAAAATCGTCGACGTGAAAGAAATGTATCGACGATTTTTGGACAAAATAGTAATGTAGGTGAATACTATTTAGGTGAAATGTGTATTACATGCAGTCATTGTAAGGGGAAACATTTTACTGCAGAGGGAGTATTAAACAAGGGTAATTCATTTAATCATTGTTGTGGTCATGGGACTTTTAAATTGGAAGCAATCCCAAATTTTCCAGATAATTTACGTTCATTATTTGAAAATAATCATCAAAAAAGTAAAGTATTTTCCTACTATCGTGCACAAAGTTCGAGTTTGCACACGCATTTGCGGACGCAGGTGCATGTACAGGCTCGAACTTTTCAACACTTGATAGGAAAAATTGTATACGATACTCATGCGCTGCGTGGGTGTATCCACACTCGCTATTTTAAACACCGCTCGTGCGGGCATCACCTACTTTGAGCACTCGTATCATAATGTACTATTTTTTAACGTATTCGACATTATAATAGTTCATTTTCAATTGCATCTTTTAATGCCAATATATTTGATATGCCTACAGAAGGTAGAGCTCCATATTGTATCAAAATACAAGGTCAAATTTATTACCAAGTAAATGAGGCTTTAGATCCATCGGAAAATGATTATCCTAAATATGGTCAGCGTTTTATTGTAGATCCGCAAGAAGCTATCGACTATAGAATAACGGCTAACGTAGGATCTGACAGAGAAATAATGTATAGTTTAGAGCAAATAATAAGACAATATAATTTATTATCAAGTCATACGTAATGATGAAGGACGAAATTGAGCAACAACGTGAATTATTAGGTAGTGATACGGAACCTGAATTACAATTAATTTTCAGTTTAACCGGGTTATGATCGAAATTGTTACTACAGCCGATGGTGATTTTCCTGAATCATATGTGACTATCCGTAATAAGGCTGCGCGTGTATTGCAATCAGTAAGTCCGATGGATCCAGACGTAGAAACTATGGTATATCCACCGTTTTATCCTCATGGATCGCAAGGCTGGCATAAAAATATAGCGAAAATAAATAATAGGACATTCGTAGTAGATAATGATGATGCACAAGATAAACAAAGTAATCATCGAGTAACTAGGGGTTCCAATGTTAAATATAGAATAGGCATAAGATTTGATACATTTTTGTTAGGTTGTAGATTATTTCAACAATGGATTGTTGATGGAGACGTTAAAATCGAGAGGGATCGTATTGAATATATTCGGCGCAATGAAAAACAATTGCGTGTGTAATTATACCAGGGATTAGTTAATCATTTAAATAACACTGCAAATGATATGAATTGTTAAGTAGGTAAAATAGTTATATTGCCATCAACTTTTGTTGGTTCTCCTAGATATATGATGCATAATTATCAAGATGCAATGACTATAGTTCATATGAAAGGACAACTTGATCTGTTTATAACCATGACGTTTAATCCTAACTGGCGTGAAATTAAAGATAATTTAATTGCAGGGTGAACAGCCTTCAGATCGTTCTGACATCTGAGCTCATGTTTTCCATTTAAGGGTAGAGTACAGTCGAAAATGATCAAAGATTCAATTTTTTTTGTATTGCAGAAATGTAATCTATAACTCTTTAACTTTAAGAAAAAACTATGTCCATACATCAATTTGGCAATGTACTATTTTATTTCATATTTTTTGAAAATTGTGTTTATTAATTTTTTTCTTGATTTTAGACCATTTTTAGCATAATCTTAAAATTCAAATTCAAAGATGCTTTATCGTTAATTTGTTTAAATTGCTTTATATTTTTACGAGTAGTACTCTATAAAGTATAACTCTTGCTACTACCAACCCAATAAATTTAAGATTTACGAGTACAGCGCAATACGTCTTTATTTTAGAAAAAACAGTCAAATTTTCACGTTTCAAATTTTAATTAAATGGTTTTCATGTAAAATATTCTAGAAAAGCCTAAAAGTTTCGTTCAGTATATTACATAGAAGACTTGTTTTCAACAGCCATAGTTTTATACAACCCATCCCTAGTACACAGTAAATAATCAAGCAGAAAAAAGTCCATATATCTGTTTATTGTGTTTTGGAGTATTTTTACTGTTTTGAAGAATCAAAAATGCATTCTCTTAATGAAAGTTCGCATCTAGAAAGAGGAAGACCTACCAAGAGAAAGGCTCATCTGAGTTTAAACAAGGAAAATACCAAAAGAAATCTGGAACACTCTAGTAAAGTAAAAAACTGCTATCTGTTAATTACAGCATAGGGAAATTTCTTCTTTTGTATGTATCAGTGTGGTCAAAACTTTTACAAAATATCAAGTGCAGTGAGTGTGGAGAGCAAGAGCTTAGTGTAGAATTTCAAAAGTAATATTGAAGTGTATATTTAAACCCTCGTACAGAAGCAAAGCCCACTGTTCATATTTAGTGAATCAGTGAATTGTATTAATTCTATTGGTTTAGGATTTGTAGCCCTAGAGTGACTTTGTGCTATCATGAACATGAACCGCTTCTCCAAGAATGCGTTTCAATTGCAGTAGAAATCACAACATAAAGAAGACAGTGCATTCAAGGATATTGTACTTAGAACTGCTCATTAGCAAGTTTATGAAGTACACGATACTATGTCAAGTAGTAGTATTTGGAATATAGCAGAAGGATGGAGACGGCTGTTGTCAATGTAGTATCTGAGTACAACAATGGCCTTGTAAACACTCAGTTGATGAAATACGCATTGACAGCTGGTGAAGTTTACCCACGCACTTCCAGATTTTCTGAGCAGCGAGACACTGTAAGGGAGTTGAGGCAGTCAAAAGCAGCAACATCGCAATTGACAGCAGTACGTTAAAAGAAAAAGTATGGGCACATTCAGAAGGAAAAAGAAAAGATTTCTTTTATGAGGTGGAAGGATTTTAAGTAAAAAAATGGCAGAAAACATAACCAAACTTGTCTTAACTTCCAGTATAAATTATTTTTATCTTTAAATGCATTTTTCTAATAACTTAATTTTATGATATTCAAAATGTTCCGAGCGTTAGAAGTTTTTTTTGCACCTTACTGACTTGTTTTGTACATATTCTGAAACTAATTTAGATACTTTTCTTGGTGCAGTTTAATTGATTTGATTTTTACATATTTAGTTGAAAATTCAAATGTTCTTAAAATTTAATAAATTTTTATTGTTTTTATTTTAAATTTACTGACTTTGACGGTATAGAAAAAAATCTTAATTTAAAATTAATTAGATCTCCAACAATTTTTAGTATTCGGTGCTACAAAAATGATTTCAAAATCCCAGGAAGATGCAAACAAATTTGAGACGTTTGGAGTGTTTTTAATTAAATACTACTTTAACAGTAGTTTTAGGCATAAATCCAAATATAATCGATGGAAGTCCTTCAAAATTGGCAGAAAATTATATTTTTTTTGTGTAAAATATGTTAGTGTATTACTATTTATATTTAAAGGAAAAATTTTTTTTGTCAACTGTACTCTACCCTTAAAAAAATATTTAATCTCGCTAATAACCAAAAATAAATATTTTGGCGAAGTTTCAGCTCACGTACATGTAGTAGAATTTCAGAAACGTGGTTTACCTCATGCACACATTTTAGTTACTTTAAAAAATGGTTATACATTGTCTACCGTGAATGATATCGATAAATACATTAGAGACTGATCCAATATTGTATATACTGTGGTTAATAATATGATTCATGGTCCATGTGATAGCAGATGTATCATTGGCGGTCAATGTTCGAAACATTATCCAAGAGAATTTCTAGAAGAAACTATAATGTCGCCTGATGGATATCCTTATTATAAACGAAGAAATGATGGTAAAAAAATTATGCGTCGTAATCAAACTGTAGACAATCGATTCCACTTGATCATCATCCCCGAAATCACGCCAAAAAGTTAAATGATTATTTATCATTATTAATTATTATTATCATTCATCCTCTTGAATCTACGATTAACTTAATGTGTGTTGATATAATGTAAGCACTGTCAAAGAAGTTTTGGATTAATTGTCATAATTTAAGAAAAATTAAATAAAAAAAGTTTGAGATAAACAATAATAAATGATAATAGTAATTAATAATAAATAAAAATGTTAATATGATTTTCATTTAAAAATCATATGATAATCAGCTGATAATCAGGCCAAAACGTCACCTGATTTTCGGGTGGTTCTCAGCTGATTTTTACCTGAAAATCATGTTAATATTTTCGTTTATTATTAATTATTGTTATCATTGATTTTGTGAATCACAAACTTTTTATGTTCAATTTTTTCTTCTTAAATTATGAAAACTAATCCAAAAATTCTTTGCCAGCGTTTACATTATATCAACACTCATTAATTAATCGTAGATTCGAGTAAATAAAGGATAATAATAATTAATAATAAATAACAATAATTTATTAAATATTTAACGGATTGGGAACATAAGAGTCGCATGAGAATCATATGACAATCACATGAAAATCATTTGACTTTTTGGCGTGATTTCGGGGATGATGATCAAGAGATTGTCATATGATTTTTTTCAACAGGTTCCAGTATAGAGTCTGTGAAATATTTGTATAAATATGTTTATAAAGGTTACGACGCCGTAAATATCATAGTTGAAGAGTCAAATAATGAGAGGGTATTTAATCACGATGATGTTCGTAGTTTTATAGAAACGCGATATGTTAGCCCAGTTGAACCATGTTACTATATCTTAAGTAAACAATTACAGTGTAAAAGTCATAGTATCATACGCTTAGTAGTTCATTTACTTCAACAACAGTCAATTATTATTAATGACATTGATGATGATGGAGCTGTGGAGGCTGCATTAAATCGAAGTAGTACATTATTAAATAATAGACGAGCTTTTTTCATGCTACTGGGCGCGTCCCCAGGTTGTGGATCGAGGCACGGCCAGCTTGGGCTGGCCAGCCGTAAATATACTGAATAAGCGGCAGCGAACAATGGAATCTGAGTGAATGAGGACTGCACGGATGAGCTATGGCCGACGGCCTGGGGATATTACGCCCAGACTAACCAAGGGGAGAGTAGTAAACTCCCCGACCGGGGTGTTGCGCGAAGTCAGTACCTTACCTTTGCACTAATAATATTAGGGAGAGTAAGACCCTGAAATATGGGCAAAGTCCTAGTGGAAATGCATGTTCAAAGTGGGAGGACCGTTCACTTATTCACCGACTGGAGCCAATGGAAGGATTGAAACGGGACAGTCGAGCGCAGATGTGAAGGATTACCTGGTCAGTATTTCCTTAGAACATAAGCTGCGTAGGGTAAACCGCACACCGTCTAGGGACGGACTCGCCGCCACACACGCGATAGGGGTGACGGTAAACCTTTTGCTTCATTATGGTGCGGGCCTAGCCTGTAACTTTTTTTCCGTAGAGTCATTAGGTACCAATAGGGCTGACCACGCGATAAAACGCTTTCTCGCTTCTCATCCATAACTAAGGACAATACAAGGCGGGGATAGTGGCCACCTGGAGGGGTGGCTCTCATGATGGGCGAACCGTCTTAACCAAACAAGATATGCAATATGAAAAAAGCAACGAACAACAACCGAAGAACGGAAGTCCAAAACAACCCGAATTGCCAAAAGACGGGGGTACCAACGATCACCGAGCCTCTTTCACTGGGCATCTCTGAAGGATTCCGCAGCAGAGGTACAAGCGTATCGAGCTTCTTCAGCACGATGAGCTCCGACAGCCAAACTCCAAACGGGTGAGAAGCCCGACAAACAGCCCGGAGCAGATAGCGCAGGTCCAGAAAAAGAAAAAAGACCCTACAAATGGGCATCCGCCTGCGGCAGGGGCTACGAATAACGCACCTGGCACGAGTACGGCGGAGCAGCATGGCATCTGGGAAATGGTAGAAAACAAGAAGAAAAAGAAGAGAAGTAAGAAAAAGAGCGGCAGAGGACAAAAAACTTCGAGGTACTTGACGAACGGGACCATAGAAACAGGGAAAGGTCCGGTCACGTTCATAAGGCCCCCAAGCAACGGGGCGGAGTGGTACCGGTCCGGCCGACGAAAGGATGGATTTCGCGGACATAGTACGGACGCTACGCATGGTCGACAACACTGGCGACAGCCTCACTGTCAAAAGTGTTTCGAAGACTAAGGACTGAGCCGCACTAGTACGAACGCACGGGGACGGACGACCACAAAATAAATTGAGCGGTCTAATCTGGTATGAACTGGGGGATCGGGGAGTCATCAAAAATATGACTCCTCTAGTTACCGTGGACATCCTGGATATGGACTGCTTGACGGAGAGTCCGGAAGTACAGAACGCGCTGGACGGAGATCTGGATAAGACGCGGTCTCGGTTCTCGGCCTGAATAGCCGAAGACTAAAGATCGCTATTTGCGAGCTGGACGGACAAGACGCGGCTCGCCTCCTAAAGACGGGACGGATTAGAGTCGGGCTTGTGGATGGTGCCGAGATTCTACAAGTGTCTCGGTTACGGGCACTACCGGCAGGACTGCACAGGACCGGACAGACGAGGCTGCTGCTGGAAGTGCGGCAAGTCGGGACAAGTGGCTAAGGCCTGCTCGGGGGCTCCCTCCTGCTTCCGCTGCTCATCGCGGGGTGATGAGAGTGCGGCACACGTAGCGGATCCAGGATTTTCATGAAACTTATCAAGCGGGCTTCTTTTATCATTAAAACAGGCTGTGTAATGGCTTTTAGGCCAATGGGCTTCCTGTCAAAAGATATAGCTATGGGAAGTTTCAAAATTGAGCTGTTTTTGCTTATTTTTTATTTTATAGCCAAGATCGCATTCAAGCAGATGCCCATCACTTTACATGTACATATCCACTTTCTTGCCACCTGAAATATGATAAATACATGTTGTTTTAATAAGTAGAACCTTTTTCTAAATTGTTTTGTATTTATTAACAAGAATTTAACTTTCAGGTGATCCATTTAAAAATTGAAATATATACATGATTCATCACAACCGTTTCCTTTTCTCAAATAATCATTAACCAATATATGAATCATAGTTTTGTGTGTTTTTTTATCTCTTCATAATTATATCTAGTATTACATCTATAAATAAAATGCTCTGATAATATTAATGATTTGTTTTAGGAATAAATAATTCATTTTTCGTATAAAGTTCAGAAATTTGAAACTATTCGTTAAAATTAGCATTCAGAAAGCTAGATATACATTTTCATAATTGTTCACTTGAAACAACTTTCCAGACCCATAATTCATACTGTATATTTGAGTTTTCATCTGTATCATCTCTCATGATTGAATATTACTATAAATCTGTAAACAAAAATTTGATGAAATACGCAAGAAATTATATTTATTTCTTCTCAAGGCTCATTCGTACCTCAAAGAAAATAATCATACACAAAGATTCATTCTTAATATTTTTTAAATACAATTATTTCTATAATTTTTAATAAATAAAACTTATCTAACAGCTTTTATTCAATAAATTTTTAATGGAATTGCCTATGTAACTAGATGTGAAATTAATTTTTTATTTGCTTTACAACATCTTCGACTCATGTAATTATTCATTTTTATAAGAAAAAACCTTTATAAAACCTTTTACTAAATGAATATACACCATATGCAAACTATTTCTATATATGGTTATGTTATAGTATTGCTATTATAGTCAGCTGTCAACTAAATATATACTTATAGAGTATCAACAATGCGTACGCGTTTTTTGCTTTTGGAGCTTAAGCTACTTAGTATCCTTAAAACATAGTTTAAAAATTATATTCCTTCAGGTACGAATGAAACTTAAGAAGGAATAAATATAATTTATTTCATACTTCATCACTATTATGGTTTACAGATTTAAAGTAAAATTCAGCCATGAGAGTTGAATATGATAGACATAATGTAATTAAAATATTTTATAAAAATATACAGTATGAATTATGGGTCCAAAAAGTTGTTCGAAATGAAAATAACTTATATAATGTCAGTATTACAATTAACTTATTAAAATATTTATTGGACTAGGTCTGTTGGATATCTGTTATTCCCAAAAAATTAATGTGATACGAATAATGTAAGTAAAATAAATGTCAAGTAATTATTAATTTATTATATCAATTATGAAACTGTAAATATATAGCCTTCTGAACCCTAATTTTCACGAATAGTTTTAAATTTCTGAACTTTATACGAAAAATGAATTATTTATTCCTAAATAAAATTATCATTAATATTATCAGATCATATTATTTACAGATGTAATACGAGATATAATTATGAAGAGATAGAAAAACTATGATTCCTAGGTTGGTTAAAGATTATTTGGGAAAAGTAAACGGTTATATATATTTTAACTGGATCTGAATGGTCTTGTGAATAAATAAAAAGGAATTTAGAAAATGATTCTACTTGATCAAACAATATGTATTTATCACATATCAGGTGTCAAGAGATGGAGAGGTACATATAAAGTGATGGGCATCTGCTTGAATACGATCTTGACTGTAAAATCACAAAAGAAGCAGAAACAGCTCAAATATGAAACTTCACATAGCTGTATCTTTTGGTAGGAAGCCCATTGTCCTAAAAGCCATTGCACATCCTCTTTCTATTATAAAAGAAGCCCCCACGTCAAGTTTCTTGAAAATCGAGGACCAGCACTCCTTGGTCCCTCCTTGTTAGTTATGATCTCGCGTGGCTCTATGAGATCAACTATCTTATTATATTATTTAACATCAATACGATTTATTATAATGTCCATCACTCTATTTTTATCGTCTATCAATTTTGTTTCTGAATCATTAATACATTTTTTCTTATCAAACCTGTACTTCAGTCCTCAAACATTTCAAACTTTAAGTTTGCCGTCAGCTTATACACTCAATAAGTGACAGACATTTTTCCTGACACTTCAACTTGAACTTTATCTGTAAAATTTCTCATTCAGTCTATTTTTTTTCTTTCAAAAATGAATCTACTTTCTCATTCACTTTCACGTCAATATATTTTTCTACCATTATCTCTCTCAATTTGTTACTGAAATTATTATTTAGATTGTCTCTGCTTACCTCATTTTTGGTTCTCTCTGGTCTGTTCGTTTTACCCTGAGGTATGTCCCAATCCTCCTTTCTCTCTGTTTCGCGGATCTCTTTCTCGTATGGGGTCGATGTGTGAGTTTTGGGTGAGATTGCAGCTTGAATCGGAGCCCATCTTGGATCCGGTATAATTTTTACATTTTCTCCTTCTCTACCTTTTATACTCAGAAGCACAACCCCTCCTCCGATTGTCGCTTACGACGTGTGACTTAGATAGTTTACTATACCATCCATTAATTGCAGGTTCATATCTCTTTGTCTGTCTAAAATTTCGTTTTGCGTTGTTTTCAAATCGTCAAATATCTCTGATCACGTAGAGAAGGACGTATCTCGGCTCGCAATTTTTATTAATTATGCACATAAATACATATATTATATTTATTATATTATTTATTTATACGTATATTTATTATTTAATAATAATAATAATAATAATATACTTTATTTTTGGTCACTGCCAAATAAGAATACAAGTTTGTGAGTACATATTTCTGAGTAACAAGTGAGTCGATATGAATCGATCAAAAAGTATACATATATGTAAATACATTGGAAAAAGTGAATCGACATAAATCATAGCCATTAGTTTGAGGTACGAGTAATCTCAAGGCATCACATGTAAAACTTTAAATCTAAATACAAAAGACTAGAGTAGTCAGTAATGAAAATGAAATATAAGTGACTTATATTGTCAGTCAATGAAAGCTATATATAAAAGAAAAAAGTAGGAACAAACGTACAATACAATAATAGTACTTCAGGCTTGGTAGAGTTGTTATGTAACAAGGAAGGGAATTCCACAGCTGCACACCTACGGCTCGAAAGGATCGTTTGCCGATTTCAGTGTGCACATGCGAAATTATAAGGTCCCTCGTTGCTCCCCTAGCAGGTCGGCTCGACTGTCGCTTATGGAACATCTCAAACAAATACGACGTTTCGTATGTATATTTATTATTTATGTATGTCTATAAATACATATATTACATATATTATATGTATTTATATACATAAATAATAAAAACTACGAGCTGAGATCCACCCTTCTTCGTCCGCGCGGTGAGATAGGTACATCCTTCTTCATCCGCGCAAAGAGACACGTCCTTCTCCAAGCGCGTGGCGAGATACGCTCTTCTTCATTGGCGCGGCGAGATACGCCCCTCTTCATCCGCGCGGTGAGATGCGCCCTTCTTCATCCGGGCGGCGAGATACGCCCTTCTTCATCCACGCGGCGAGATGCGTCCTTCTTCATCGGCGCGGAAAGATACGCCCTTGTTCCGCTCAGCCATCGATATAAACTCTCAAGTTATCATTCAAAACTCTTCTACTCTGTCTATTCTATACATGTATTACATTCTGTCAATACTGTTCTATTTAAATAAAATTTTGTCGCGGCATAATTTATTTATTCACCAAGTAATTATTTTTATTATTGCCTTAAAATCAATAATTTTCATCTGTCAATATTGTACATATCTCCTTTTTGCTGCCTACGTCCTCATCAATGTCATGTCAATATTCTCTCAAACTGCGCGCGACTTTTACTGTCTACTCATCTACACTGTCAAATTTACTTTTTAATTGTGCGGAACTTTTACTGTCTACTCATCTACACTGTCTATACACACTCTATATGAATCCATTGTTATTACTGTCAAATGCGTGTTTACTCTTGCTACACATACACACACCATTTATGGTTATATATTGAATGTGATTTGAAATATATATAGTTGACTTAAGGATTCTGATGGTCTTGCTGTCCAGGAGGCGGGAATGTCAAATATAAATGTGCAAAATGACAAACCCAATATTTTAATTGCCGACGTTTCAAGCTTTTATTTAAGCTCCTTCTCAAGACACTGTTATACAATTATAATTAATAACATTAGTGAACGTTCTTAACAAATAAAAGATTACATGTACAATTATTTAAACAAACGAAGTTTACTTACAAAGGTCTAGGAAGTCTCGTTAAATACGT
>JAPYZP010017978.1:0-14081 GCA_030522985.1 Torymus sinensis
CTCTCTCTCTCTCTCTCTCTCTCTCTCTCTCTCTCTCTCTCTCTCTCTCTCTCTCTCTCTCTCTCTCTCTCTGTCTCTCTCTCTGTCTCTCTCTCTCTCCCTTACTCTCACAAACTATAAGCTACAGAGAAGCCGATTTCCAAGGGAAAAAATACTCGCAACAAAAGGAACCCGACAAAATAGAAAAGCACAGTGTACATGTTTTAGGAAACTGTTTCGTTTATATGTTCATGAAAACTTGCGTTCGTAAATATTGTGATATTTGACTAACTAAAAATGAACTTGCTGTCAGTCTCGCTGAGATATAGTAAAAGTAAAAGTTTGGCAGGCCATAGTTGGAGGTATCGTCATTCACTGTAGACGGAGCTATTGTTTATATTGCCTGCGTCAAGTGCAGTTTGATTCGGTAACACTGTATAGGGTCAGGACAGTTTTAGCAGAAAATGAACAAAATAATTTCCCGCGACAGAATCTATCGAGTGCATCTGAATTTTTACCAGCCGCTTGCAATCAGTGAGCAATCCCACACCTGGCAGGAGGGCCTGAAAATACATGAACAGCCGCGTCGCGTTGGTTCAACACCAGCTCGTCGATAACAATCTGCTAAAGTGCTAAAGCAACTTGGCCGCCTCTGCGTCGTTAGCTCCTGCGTTCGCACGCGTGTGTCTCTCGGTAAATAGGCCAAGCGATACCTAGCCCGTCGACTATTCGCGGCTTTCTCCCCCCCCCCCCCCCCCCCCCCCCCCCCCCCCCCCCCCCCCCCCCCCCCCCCCCCCCCCCCCCCCTGGATCGTACGCTTCGCCTTTTAATAGCTGCCCGCGGCGCTATTGCTCTATTCCTCTTTATACGCCTACACTCCACTGTACGCACACATGGCTTTACCTGCATGATCGCCTGCCCCAATCGACGCTCTTTCATCCCGGTCTCGTTTTCATGTATACGGGCGCGTGACGTTCCGACAACCAACCCGGCGCACTGCACCAGATTTATTATTTTAACATTACCTATGTTAATCTAATATCAATACAACAGCGCTTTATCATTTGTTTGTTTTATGAGAATCAGAAAATGTATTTTATTTAAGGAATTCCTACGTTTATAATATATGGAAACAGTATTCGTTATCCATTGATTACGGGATTGAATAAAACTTTATTGGAAAAACCATTTCACCATAATGGTCAGTTGATTCATTTGAATGAAAGTAATCTATGTTTCTGCATATTAATTTTAAATACTGTACATCCATACTGCCAAGGTATGCCCAAACAAAGCGATCTGCAAAATTTGAGTCGAACTTTTATATCAGACGATCAAACTAACCAGATGATTTATTTCACCAAGGAAGTCTCAATTCTGTTACTTTGTTTAATCTTGAAACGACATCGTTTCACACAGGTTCCGTTAGGTATGAAAGCCACAGGCCTGACTGTCAGAAACTCCACAGGCTCGCATATAATAGTATATAATCTCATCCTCTTGCGTTCATTCGTTACAGCTCATTCCGATAGTGTCAACTATAATTATACAATCAAAACATGGTTTTTTAGTCAAAAAAATAATCTCCAAAATGTTTTAACATTTATACCTTGATTAGATTAATTTATAAAACAGGTAACTGTCTACATTTACTGTTATTATACGACTATATTTGTTGACACTTTTGATAAGGGTATTACAAAATAGCGCAATGCAACTATTTCACTGATAAAGAAAAGTCGCGATAAAGCTTGAAGAAACGTTAGACTTTGAGAGTATAGGGGGTAGAAGCGTGCGAAATCTTTGCGAGCCACTCGGCACTTGCACCAGCCGTGTAGCTGCGCGAGCGCAGGCGGCCGCGTTTGAAGTGATAAAAGGCGCGCTCGTGATGTCAATCATGTAATGTAGCGGAAAAAAATGCCGTAGAGAGTGCCGCTTGTCAGACGCTTGTACGGAGGCGAGAGCGACATGGACGGAAGCTATACAGTGGTGAAAAATAAAGAGGGGGCGGGAGCAATTAAAACTTTCCCTTTTACGACGTAATTAGTCGCACCTCACGCCTTCTTCCCGCGGGTGCTATAGCACCTCATAATATGCATCTCGCCCGAGTCGCGCGATGCGCTCTTACCTGAGTTCATCGGCTCTCTTCTCTAGGCGCACACACACATCACACGTGTTACTTCATTTCTTAACGTTCACGTGATTTTCGAGTAAAACAAGACAGTGTACAAAATTTTTAATATTTTCGCACTCTATTATATAAATACAATACTATTTGTATATCAAAAACCGCTGCTAACTGCTTTAGAAAAATGTTTTATCAAAGAGAATTGATAAATCAAATAATTTTCTTAAATGGATATTTTTTTATAAGTTTTCATTTCTTCTACATATCTGATTTTCCATAAATACATTATTCAAAATTATTTAGAAAATTATATTTAAAATAGTTATGTAGTAATTATTAAATTGCAAATTAAAAAGTTTATCACATGCTATTTATTGAATTTATAAATAATTGCATTCAATAACTAGATAAATAATGATTAGAAATAATTTATTTCATACAGTAGAAATTGTTTTAAAATGAAAAAAAAAAAAAATTAAATTTTATATATATATATATATATATATATGATTTTTTTTCTTAAATATACTTAAACCAAATTATAAAAATTATAGAAGATAATGCAAAAAGTATAATTGATAAATCTCTCATACATGTTTTTTTTGCCTGAGTATATATAAAATATATAAGGGAGACCGGGGCTAGTTGGCATGCGGGGCAGGTTGGAAAAATGATAATAACTCGTGATTGGAGTAACAAAGGTCAAAGCTGTTGATGTCAGTAACGTAAAATGGGATAAGGAATATTTGTTTCAATTTTCAGTACGTTTCGGAAATATGAAAATTTAAAAATTTTTTGAGATATTTTTAAAACTTTGGCATTTTGAAAAATGTCGTGTAATTCTTTGAAACATTTTGTTAATCTGTTTTTCTTAACGTAGGGCAATATAACTGCTTTTTTACAAATCTACCGCTTGGTATTTTTTTTATTTTTCAATTTTATAATATTATTAGGAGAATTTTCAAATTAGTGTTCGCTTGGGGCACGTTGGCTGACCTATTGAGAACAGGCATATTTTTTAACTTATCATTCTACTATGTTAATACCTAATTAACACATTATATTTAAGTATAAAAGTTCTTGAATGTTGCCACAGAAAATGTAAGGAAGTTTAATAAAACCACCATTTATATATTTTGCGTAATATATAGTTTTTAGTTGATTTACCTTATTTTCTGTTCAATGTCACATTTTCATATGTGATTCTTTTATATATTATAATTATATCGTTCTTTACTCAATGATTTATTATCAGTGAACCTATCACAGGCACGTGGCCAACTTACCCCGCTTATGGGGCAGGTTGACCAAAAATCGTTCAATTCGAAACTTGTTTCTACCTTTTTTTGTGATCAATTTACAAATTTGAAAAAAATCATGAAGATGCTCTATGTCAAGTACTTTCATGAACTAAAATAGTTCTGTAGTCGGCCAACTAGCCCCGGCCCTTTCTAAGATTAAAATTAAAACAGAGCCGCGGTGGCTGTTGGACGTAAAAAAACATTATATAGATTATATATAGAATATATATAAAATTTGTATAAAAAAATGGTTCTATATGAATAATACATAGATTTTTATAAAATTTATATATAAACTTTACAGAAACGAAATAGAGCTGGTAAGAGGACGGTAATTTTTGTTGTAATTAAGGTTTTTTTTTAAGGTCAAAATTACCTTAATTAGAACAAAAATCATAGTCCTGTTACCAGCTCTATTTGGTTTCTGTAAAGTTTATATAAAAATTTTATAAAAATCTATATATTATTCATATAGAACCATTTCTTTATACAAATTTTATATATTCTATATATAATCTATATAATATTTTTTATGCCACTCCAACCTCAAAATCATAACTTTAATGTATGATTATTCGGCCCTCGTGACATAAAATACTGTTCGAAACTGATGCGTAAGAAGATTTTTAGCTCATGTGACATTTTGCTCACGAGCGAAGCGAGAATAATCACCTTCCGCACCCGTATCGAAATGTACTATTTTGTAAATTATAATTTTAAAAAGTTGTATAAATTGCAAATATGTATATAAGCTACAAAAAAATAAAATTAAGGGGGCTAGATACCCTTTTTTCTGAAATTAGAAAGTCATATATACAAAATTGTTGAAAAAAAAATTTCATTCGAAAGTTCTATTTTTTTTCTTGTAATTGAAAATATATTTTTGACAAAAACGACTCGTATCAAATTTTCTTGCGCACGGATTGCCTCCAGATTTTAACTAAATTACTTCTGAATAGTATAATTCTCTGATGAGATGTGTTAATAATCAAATTTTTATCACAATTATTTTCGATTTTTATTAAAAAAAAAAAGTATAAAATAGTATCTTACTTAAGGAGGTTGTAACCCCTAAAAAGTCGTTCAAGATAAATATTCATATCTTAATTTTGTAAAACATGGTAAGAATAGTACGAATATAATATGAAAGAGTATACCATGAGAATATAAGAAAAAAAAATTTCAACTTGTTTGTGATATCTGAATTCCAAATAATCACGATTGAACAAAATTTTGCTTAAAAATATAAAACTTTTTTATATTTAATTCGATTTTGATGATTCAAAGCTTATTTTATTTCTTAACCATTTATCTTCAAATCGACCATGTCAAAAATTAAAAAAATGATGTATTTGAAAACCAAATTAATTATTAATTAGCTAATTACAGAAATTTATATTATATTGCGTAGTTATACTACTGTTATTCTCTTACAGAAATTTATATTATATTGCGTAGTCACTAAATGTAAAACGGGTCCTTAGGGACGACCTTTTTATGTATGTATACATATGTGTGTGGATGTGTATGCGCGCGTGCGTGCGTGCATGAGTGTGTGTGTGTGAGAGAGAGAGAGAGAGAGAGAGAGAGAGTGTGTGTGTGTGTGTGTGTGTGTGTGTGTGTGTGTGGCATATAAGTATGCAGGAATGAATGTTTCTGGATCTTTGCACAGGAAAGTCTGTTTTCCTTAGCAGAATTAAAATATTTGTAATGTAATACTATGTATTTACTCTGGAGTTAATAAATAAATAATAAATAAATAATCATAAAATTACAAACAAACAATTACCTTTACTCTGCACATATATAAATTATTGTTTAATTTTGACGTGGTGAATTTATAGATAAATGGTTAATAAATAAAATAAGCTTTGCATGATTAAAATCGAATTAAATATAAAAAAGATTTATTTTTTTAAGTGAAATTTTGTTCAACTGGTCATTACCTACGATTTAGATATCACAAACAAGTTGAACATTTTTTTCTTATCTCTCAGTATACTCTTTCATATTATATTCGTACTATGGTTACCATGCATTACAAAATGAAGATATGAATATTTTTCCTGAACCTCTTTTTAGGAGTATACAACCTTCTTAAATGGTGCGAAAAATAGCCGATAATAGTACGAGTTGGTTTTGTCGAAAATATGCATTCAATTACAATAAACTAATAAAACTTTCGAATGAATTTTTTTTTTGTTTTTCAAGAATTTTGTATAATTTTATGTAATTAATCAAAAAAGACGCGATAGCATCGGAGAATGAACCGGAGACGTCCGGATGCGCGATGACTACTGTACTGATTGTACTACTCTAATCCTCTCTACGAGAATCATTACACCAGAGAGCAGGTATGCAGATTTAGTACATAATCTCATCACTTTATGATATATATCCAATGAAATCTACGAGAAAAATTATTTTCGATTTTTCCATATTTTTCTTTATTTTTTTTTTTAAAGGACTTACTATTATTTTACTTACTATTATAGATAGGACAATTTAAGACCTTTAAGAAAATGGGCCTACTTCCGACCGATATCCAAACCTAGCGACGAAGAAGATTATTTCTACAAAATAGAAACAAATTATTTTTAATATTACTACCATACTAATTTCAAGGAAAAAGTCTCACCTTTCTGCCCGTATCACTTTCAATTAGGTTTTTTTAGCTTATATTTCGACTATACTTGCGAAATACTTGCTTTTTCGACTTTATAAGACGCCCGACTCGTTGAAATTTTATAATAGAAACTTGCATAACAATGTAGTGATCATTTTTAAACAATTAAAAAGTGTACAAAACATATATTTATGATATTTGGAAGCTGGCGATATCGATTATTTAAGCTTTTGGATAAATGAAGATATAGCGAACTAGAGACCGAATTAGTGAAGTGGTTGAATTACCCTGACTTACCTTAGTATTGCATTTATATAAAAGTATAAAAAAATATTTAAAATTTTCTAAAAATTACGAGTTATATTGAGACAAAATATTACGTGACAAAATTACGAGATTTTTGTTACGTAAGAAAAACACATAAAAAAATACGTAATTTTTTCACGTGATTTCTTTCAATAGGGATAGAATCCGAAAAAATGTCCAGGAAATGTCGTTGCATTTGTTCAGAATTTTATTTTAGCCAGTACCTCGAGAAGCAACACATTTTTCATATCGTCGAGTGGAAGAAAGAAGATCCTATCTCGGCCGAACGCGTAACAACGTTCTATCTCAGCTTGGCGCGTAAAAACGTCTCATCTCGACTCGGCGCGTAAGAGCGTCACATCTCGGCTCTGCACGTAAGAACATCTCATCTCGGCTCAACGTCAACACACGGAGCGCCCGAGACGGAACGTTCTTACACGCCGGGCCGAGATGGGATGTTTTCATCGCTCCGAGCTGATATAGGACGTTTTTACGCGCTCAGCCGAGATGGGATATTCTTCCTCCCACCCGACGATATTTAGTAGCTAATAACGGTCAAATTTTGAGCAATAGTGTGGTATTATTTTCGTCTTATCGTTAGTACAAGCTTATCGGCGGCTTATAATCTAGACGCGTTCATTTTTTTATTATCTAGTCCGCGTTATTCCGACTGATGTCAATCGGTGAGCACATAATTTGTTTTAGCCTTTTTCTGCTGGGCGTCGTTTATTCCTTCATTCATTATGCATCGGCCGCCGGTTATGAATCGTCTGCTGCTCTCTTGTGCCTATGGAAAGTCAAACGAAAATAAAATTCGCTGCTATCGGTTAACTTTTCAATACTAATAGGTGGCGAATGGAAATGAAGTTTGGGGAAATGCGTGTAATCGATCTGTTGTGTAAAACTAGAAGTTTTAGATGATTGCAGTTGAAACTAATTACGTTTACTGCGAAGGACTAATCTTTTTATGACGCGTGGTAAGAGCAGAATTCATACTAAACTGTTTTAACTGGCTTTCGAAACTTTGTCCGCAAAAGCCTACTTTTGCAAAAAATACAATTTATAGCACTGCGTAGCATAAATCCGCATTTATGTCCGGCCTATCCGTGACATAGCAGATTTATTCAGTCAGTGCTACAAAATAGTGTACGATGCACGTGTCATAAGTCGTCCATTATGGCACGGCGTTAAGCGCACTCGCTATGCTCGGGCGTTTATACACGCCGTGCCGCAAAGTACGACTTATACCAATAGTATCGTAATATACTATTTTCATTTAAGGTAGATCCCCAAAATTCGTAAAAATGGGACTAAGACAGCTAAATATTCTTTTACAATCTTTAATAAAGGAATTTTTTACAATTTTGTTTATGTAGTTTGCAGACCTATTTTCAAGAAAAAAATTATTGAAAATGGTTACTTTTACATTGAGAGTAAATGAGCGCCACATAATAACCTATAAGAGGAAGTAATAGTATTACTTCATCAAAAAACGGGACTTAAAAAAGAAAAACATAGCTTAAAAAAAATGAAAATCTCGCTGCGCTCGAGCGTGTAACTCGCCGTGCCATAATATGCCACTTAGCGCACTAGTATCGTAATTTACTATTTCCTCTTGAATTAGAAGTGGATTCTAATACTTGCTGCTAAGATATCTTTTTACCAGTGATAATTAACCGAAATATCCTGTACGTTCCCTGATAAGAATTTTTCAATCGGTCTTACAGTCTTATAATTTAAATTAATTAATATTAATGGCAGTCGGATTGCCCTTGTTTTTAATCACCCCCAATGTTTATAATCATATATAATATAATTTTCTAATAATAACACTTTTCCAGGTTTTAATTAAGTTTTTATTTCAGATTCTGCGGGGGTGATTATAAACAAGGGCAATCTGACTGCCATTAATATTAATTAATTTAATTTATATTTAATTTCCTGTACGTTATTGTTACGTTAAGTTTTGAAGGCGAAAATAGCAATAGAGCTTTTTTAACTTACGTGAAAATGTCTGCGAGCAAATATATGATCGGGAGGCACTGTTATAAACAAAAGAGAAAATGATTGGCCCGCACATATTTTGCCCCGCTTATAACATTTGATATTTTCTCGATCGCCTCGATTGCGACTGATTTAGGCGCGGGTCTGGCAAAATTAGATCGAGTTGGATCAACTGGCTTGCGACTGAAATGTGACTTTGTGCTTGCAGGCTCATCGCCAAGCAGACTGCCGCTCAACAGGACGGCTGAGAGCCCGAACGAGAGGATCGTAACGGTGCCCGAGTCCCCGCAGCCCAAGGTAAAGCCGAGGCTCTTCAACTCCTCTGCCTTCTATCACTCCTCCTCCAAGCTGAGCGCCAGCTCGTGTCTCTCACGCTCGGCTTTTTCATTGACTTTTTCCTTTCTTCCGGACAGCAGCATGAGAGGCTGCAGAGCTTCGTCCGTGCGAATAGCGGCTGGCTAAGCGCGCGTCCAGGCGAAATCGTCGTGCCCGCGGCCGTGGACGATGACAGCCCGACGCTCTATTTCTTTACTCGGAAGCTTTCTTTATTCATTGCCTCATTTGCTACATGAATTTTTTTTCACTTTTCTTTTTACTTTCTCTCCTAATTACTAGTTTGGCTGCAACTCTTTCGGTTTAGACGCTGATTGGTCATTCTGCTAATTACAGAAATCTCGGTTATCTATACTTTATATTGTCACATAACCAGAAATAATCTTGAATTTTTCAATTTCAATAAAACAGTGCACAATTAATTCAAGTAATAATGTAGTTAAGATTTTACAAAGCACTAAAACAAAGGAAAATTATTATTATATATATACTTATTTTTTTCATATCTAATTTTAACTTGTTTTAGTGATCTGTATTCTAACTACATATATGAAGCGAACAATGTATATTTCATATGATTTTTGTACGGGTTGTGACAATGGATGTTGAAGAAGGAGGAGACTGTGGAAATACAATGACGGTTTCGATGTAACATAATAAAGATAACGTAGAATAAGCATTTTTCGTGCGCAGACCACGGAGACACTTTTAACATTTGAACAATTATTAACTGATATTGAAATAATAAATTGTAACGACTTTAGTCAATGAGTGAATTCTGTCTCAACAGAGTTACAGAAAGTGTTATATAAGGCACGCGTATCGTACAACATTTTATAGTATCTGCCTGCCTTAAGTCCGCCGACACGCCTTTCCGTGTCTTAAGTAGTCCTTTCTGGCACCGTGAGGTTAGCGCACGAGCGTAGCGAGTGCAATATACACGGTGCCAGAAAGGGCTACTTACCGCACGGAAAGGCGTGTTTAACGTGCGAACTTGAGTTACGCAGTGCTATAAACTCAATTTATAAATCTCGTGATATGTGTGGTGACTGATACATTTGTTATACATTTTATTTCGTGTGTACCAGTGATATTAAATGAATACTTTGAACAGTATTGTTTTTAATTAATAGATTTTCCGTAAATTGATTAAATGTCTCTGTGTGTGTGTGTTTGTGTGTGTGTGTGTGTGTGTGTGTGTGTGTGTGTGTGTGTGTGTGTGTGTGTGTGTTGTGTGTGTGTGTGTGTGTGTGTGTGTGTGTGTGTGTGTGTGGCATCATGTGAATTTTAATTAAAGTTTGAGTATTGAAAAGTTTCATTTCACTAGAGTATCACATGCAAATTCGGCAGGTCTTCCGGATCTCGGAAAAATATCTTAATATTTAATTAGAGAGAAAGGTGTAAGCAGAAATTTCCCGTCAAAATGTATCGAAAGGAGTTTGTAATAAAATTATCGAACTTTTTATCGACTGTCGCATCGATACTGTAATTAAAGAAGACTCGCGCACATAGAGCTCGGGCTGCACAAAGATAGCGATAGCGCGCTACCGCATCGACATAAGATGAGCGTAATTTCAGCATATAGACTGCGGGCAAAGAATGCGAGATCGAGACGGCAACTGCTATAGCTATATTGGGATACAGGCGGCCTCGCGGCACTTAGACACGCCGGAATCGCATGCAACGAGTGATTAATCCGCGTAGATACGCGAGTCTATATAGCGCACGGCCTTCGTTTTGTCGCGTCGTGTCGGCTTTAGGCGTCCGTACGGGGAGCTGTGACAGTTGGAGCTCTCTTAATAAGTAAGTAGCTCGTTGTCAACTAAACCAAGTTTTTGCCGCGCCGTCGGAACATCAAAAGTTGTTGCTAAAAAGCGGGAGAGCCAAGTTTTTCGAGAGTGGCTGGGGGCCCGAGTCTGGAGCAGCGCGCGAAAAAAGCTCGCCGCGAGAGGCAATAGAGCACTGGGCTATAGGCTCGACTTGCGCGTCTCATCCCCTCGGTTCATCTCCATCGCGGGAAGTAATAAGAGAATGTCCTCGCGCCAGGTTGCACAACGCGAAGGAGAGCAGTGCGCTTCATAACTACTTACTACCCAGCATTTATCAACCACTTCGCAAGCTCTCGACCTTCTTTCGCCACCTCCGTCGCCCGCGACATATCTGCACGCACGCCCGGACGCACTTCGAACTTGGAATTTTCACCTCGAATTACCTTCGATTTACTGTGCGCCTGTGAGAACTTGACTTGCGCACTTGGTCGCGCATCTCTCGAAGGATCTATCGCGCTTTCGTCTGCTAATCACCCAAGCGCGCAGAGTCTCAATTTCCTTTCTGATCCTTAAGATGCACTCGTCTCCGTTACATATGCCCGTTATTCTAAGAGTCATTCTTTCCATCCATTTCGTACATATATTTTATATGCAACTGTCCCGGATTTATTACTGTCTTTTCCAGTTTATCAATTCTCATTTATCATCTTTACCTCTTTGCCCTTGTTCGTGAACCGCGACCCTTTTATTTATCTATCGTTATTTGGACAGGTAACCAATATTAACTGCGAAACGAAGCAGAAAATTGACCTTTTAACGCAGCTATTAATTATTAACTGCACTGAATTCTTAACCCGCAATTATCTTTCTTTCTTACGGCTTACTAAAAATTAGCAAATTAAAGATAACACAATTATTTACTTGTTCTTCTACTCAGCGATTAGTCTGTAGGCTTTCATTAACTATATTTCTCGAGATACTTACATAGCGCGATGATAGATAAATAATTATAATACAGTAAATAATTTCAAATGTTAGCTCATTATACGCATGAGCTATACTTAGAAGGAGAGAGGCTTTGAAGAGCTGATTTCTGGTACATCAAAATGAAGCTCAGTGACGTCCGCAACCATAGCGGACTTTGATTTTCTTTTTTATTTTTTATTTGAAATTCTGGAAAATTTCGAGCCGACTTTTTCCCCGAACTTTGCGAGTCGACGCTCCCCGCGAGCTTCTCCGAAGCGACTCTAACTGCAGCCGATCTGCACAGTTTTTTACGCTGCCCACCGGCAACCAATCAGTGAGCGCCGCCGCTCGCCCCCGACTCGCACCGAGGATTCCTGCTCGGCAGAGTATTTCGGAGCGACACTCGCCCTCCGCGCTCCGCGGGCGGCGGACCTCCTCCCCTGGCCAGGCTCTCGCGCCAGGTGAGCCTCGCCTTAGTCCCGCCAACGGCGACTACGTTGGCGGCTATCGCAAAAGGAGTCGTCCTTACCCTCGCCAAGTGCGGCCCATCAGGCAAAAGGGGGGTGACACCTCGAGCCACGCTCGGTGTCACCAGGACGTGGCGAGGAACACCCTGGTGAGAGCTTCGCTCGACCGCGTACAAACGGACCGCGTACCGCCTAACCTTTTTTCTTTTTTTATTTATATATTAAATGTGTTATTTTAATTTATCACTGCTCTACCGTTAATTTGAATTGTTTATTTTATATTTAATTATTTGAATTTTACACATTATTTTATGCAACCTAATCCTTAACTCCTCATCCACATGCTCTCGCCGACCCTGAGCTAACGTCATCAGCCTGCCTAATTTCATTTCATAGGCCCTTTTTCTTGACTTATGGGCAATTTTATGTCAATTACCAAGTATTTTGTTACAAAGTATGTCTCTTCTATTGACTGTCACATTGCAAGCATTTAAGATACGAAAACGAGCAAGACGGATTATAAAAGTACACAGTAAAAGCTAAAATTTAAGCCCTGGCTCATTAAAAAATATTAACTTTTCAGGAAGTTATAAGCAAACGAAGATAGCGTATGAAAATGATCAAAAATACAATCCATAATTGCTCAAAATGAGGCCAATGTTTGACCATTTTCATACGCTATCTTTGATTGCTTGTAACTTCCTGAAAAGTCAATATTTTACTGTGTACTTTTAGAATCTGTCCTGCTCGTTTTCGTATCATAAATGCTTGCAATGTGACAGTCAATAGAAGACATGATTTTTGAACGAAATAGTTGTTGATTGAGATAAAATTGCCCATAACTCAAGAAAAAGGGCCTATGAGATGAAATTAGGCAGACTGAGCTTCATTTTTCTGTACCAGAAATCAGCTCACCAAAGCCCGCGAAAATCCGTTTCCCAAAGGGTGTGACTCTCCTTGTTAGTTTAGTTAGTTGCAGATACATATACATCAACTGCATTGAATTATATTACTACTTATATCACGCGTAATTTTAATTATAAGTTAATTTATTATCGCTTTATTTGTGCATGCACATGTTTTAATAATATTATTTTTAACCACAAATGCTTTAAAATTGATTTAGTTACTTAATCTGCGCATAAGGCTTATTGTTTCATTTAATTTTTATATTTTTACTTATTTCATTACAATAAATTTTGTCTACTCATTATAGTATAGCAAAATACGCATAATTCATAAAAAGCTTTATCATTAAATTTCGTCAAGATTTCTAAATATTCATAATTAATTTTGCTTTCATCATATAAAATACCGTCATCTTTGGCAATGCATGAATTAAGAAAACTTTTGATGTTAGAAATTTAGTTATGCAAACGCTACTTAGGAACCTGCAATAGCTGTATAAAAGATACTTTAACAACAAATAAAGTTGATTATCAACAAAGATTTAGCTCGTGTTTCACTATCAAAAGTACTGGCACACACAATGAGTTGAAGTGGAAAGAGTTTGCTTTGGTAAAAGAGAAAATTTCAAGTCAAAAATTAGAACAGAGGACGGTTTTGCAACGGTTGCAATAGTTTAAGACTACATTTAAGAGCAAGAATGAAGGTAAAGTAGAGAATGCCGTTTTCTGTCCCTGAGATCACTTGTTTCATCATCGGTTGATTGTCGCAATCCGTCCTCCTGCGGTAATACCGAAAGGATAAATCTTCCAATGATTCGCATGTGTTACCTTTAATGACATGTAACACACGCATTGCTTCAATAAAACATACATTTGATCAAAAGAAAAGCGCAAAAGATGAATTTCCAAGCAATTTAGCAGCGCTGAGCTCGTAGAGCAAGTGCTGATTTACCATTTTCAAGATTAGATCTTACTTCTATTATATTACGTATTATAAGTATACGTAAGATCCGCGCATTAGCGTTTGGAACATGTTTTGTAATTAGCGCGCAAAGCTTACGCGGTAGGGGAGCTGTAAAAATGGAAACGCAGCCGTCAGTCAGCGCCGGCGGTATTGGTGCAACCATGAACGGGTCGTTTATGTACTACTAGACTAGAACCAATTAACTGGCGCGCCATGCATGTACATCGACCGGCAGTGTAGGTTCCTGTACGGCTGTATAACAAATTCTCTCTCTCTCTCTCTCTCTCTCTCTCTCTCTCTCTCTTTCTCTCTCTCTCTCTCTCTCTCTCT
>JAPYZP010017983.1:0-13564 GCA_030522985.1 Torymus sinensis
TTGTCAATTTCAATTTACTTTACAATTTACTAAAATATCTTCATGTTCAATTTATGCTTATTTATCTATAAAACATTTATTTCTTTTTCAATTACTTCATCTTCATTTATTTATTCTCTTTTTTATTCCCCATGAGCCGGAAATCTTTTTCTTCTAATTTGAATGCATCTTTAATAATTAATATAATACTGTAGTACATTTACTCTTCACAAATACTAAATTTTGAAGCTCGAAACTATAAACTTATTCGCAGTTTTTTTCATGAAGAATAAAATCTGAATATAATATTGACATAATTTATTTGAATATTGCCATAATTAATTCTTGTAAGATACATTGCTTGTTTTGAATTTTACCGTGAAAATCAATAAGTAATGGTATTGTGTTTTTGGAAACGCTTTACTACTTCTTAACATCACTTTAACAAATAATTAAAATCTTATTAATTTTTTTTTAAGCTACAACCAACATTAATTTGATTATTATTTATTTATCATTTTAATCATTTTCATTGCAATAGATAATAATATCAAATAAAAATGCTTATTTAATTTCGATTATACATAGTAATAATTAAAAATATTACTTATGTCGGCTGTAATTTACTATCCACTGATAAGAATATTTCCATATACATACTTTATATATAGTAATTAACATTTAAAAAAATCAATAACAGCAAAATTTCCAATACTATCATTTTTTTATTCATCGTTTTAATTTTATATATATACATACATTCTATTACGCAATTATTAAAATCATTTATTTATAATATTATAAATAATTATCATAAATAATAATACACTATTTTTGCGTTTTTATGTTGGCGTGTATGCCTGCGCGACATTTGCGCAATTTGTACAAGCGGTTTCCGTCCTATTCTGGACACAGCCTAAGCGAACTCGACGCTGTCTCTTGTGAAAACAATCGCGCGCACTTATAGGTTACTAACGATCGGTGTATCGGTCTCGTTACATCTCCCCCTCTCATACGGGAAGAGCGAACGTTCACGCTAGTGACTTACTTGGCGTGGGGGGCCCACGTGTCGAATTTCTCCTGTTTTGGGGACGAGGCGTAGTAGTCGCTTTACCCCGCCATAGCGTACGACATACTTCTTGACGCCGATGGGCACCTCTACCTTAGCTCCATCGGGAAGGGACCGGGTCACTCGGGGTAGCGTCAGGGTAGAGTCCCGGTACTGAACCGCAGGGATCCCCTCATCCTTGGCGGGTGCGTGTGCTGATGATGGTGCATTGTCGGTGGCCTGCGCAGTCACCACTTCCATCATAACAGCGGCTTCCTCTGTCTCGTTTGGTGTGGGGGTTGCTGCTCCCCTTGTGGTAGGCGCCATGACCACTGCTGGCGGCGATTTCGCTGCGACGGTAGCCTTCTTGCGAAACTGAAGCTTCTTCATCACCGCTTGCCTCTGTGGAAGTGCTCCGGGTACGAGATCTTTTCGCGGCATGACGGTTTGTTGACAAGGCAGGTGCACACGGAGCGGCATGCCGGCATGCGCGCGCGCGTACGTTTGTGGACAAGGCGGGTCTACGCGGAGCAGCGTGGGGGGGCCGTCCCATGAGATGCACAAAACCGGAATGACCAAAACGGAATGGGTTTTGCGGAATAGCGGCGTGAATCCGCTGCTGCGCACTAATATGGAAGATTCAAAATTGTAAACAGAAAATTTATAACGATTTTAGAAACTTCAAAGTAATCAGTTTGAGTAAAAGTGTAAATATCTATTAAAAAATATAAATAAATGTACAAATTAATTTAGTTTATTTTTCAAACAAAGTATGGATATTTTTAGGTGTTAGATACTTTTCTAAATTACATTTTGGAGCGCTGCTGTTTTTGTACACTTGTACAATTGCATCAAAATAACCATGGAATGTTCGTTATTGAAAAAATATTTATTTATTATAACGGAGTTCCCAGATAAAATACGGAGAAAATAAGAATCTCGGTTCTCCGTGTCCTATCGAACTCGTCTGGCTCTCGTTCTCGCGAATTCGTGCATCTCGAGCGTTTGTTGACATCGCTCGAAAGGGTATCGCGAGCGACGCGCGAGGATAGCGTCCTTTTCGAATCAAATTCTCTCAGGCCGTCAACCCGCGAGTACGCGACTTTCGCATAGGCTCCAGGACCCAAGCGATTTCCGGGATCTGCATCGCCCCCTGTCAGCGCTATCCTTCGTATTCCGATACGGGTGCGGATTGGCAGGAGTTGCAACTGGGAAGGACGCTTCTCACCTCCATCCGCACATGTTTGTCCACGGTAACGCGTCCGAGCGTCTGACATCGCCTGAATCGCCAACGTAAACGTCATCGTATTTATTGTATGTTCGGCTCGCTGCCACGAGCGGCCGGTGTTGCTTTTACCGGCATAGCGAAAATAATTATATTGATCCGCCCGCACCGAGCGGCGGATCCCGCCTTTTTGTCTGCGCGCAACGCGACGCGTATGTTTTTATGTAAAGTTTGAATTTTAAATAGATCTTGTTATTGTTGTTTTATGTAACTGAGACTATTCTTTATTTCTCTATCTTGACCTAACCTTTCTCCCAGATACCGCCGCCTCCGCGGGATCGTCGCTCCGAGACGACGATCATTCTAAGTGGCCGCGCCTCGCGATTAGCTAGCGCGAGTCTTAACCCTTTCCGGCACACGGAAAAGTCGAGTTCTGCCGTGAACTCGACGTTTGTAAGCATAAGGGATCTAGAGAACATCAACCCCGAGTGCTCGTCGTAGAAGCAGCACCGTCGTCTATGGTTCGGATCTTGGAATTAACGGAAATATTCTTCCCGGCCTCCCGTTACATTATTTACTTATTTAATGTCAGATATGTAAGTTTAATGATTATCTATAATTATTGCAGTTAAAAACGAAGAATTTCGTTGTATATCTAAAATAATTTTATCCATCAAGAGTAAATAAATACAAAATTTAGATGATTCTGTTTTTTCTTTTTTATTATAAATAATAATAAAGTCAAATTGTAAACCGCTGCTGTTCCGTGTAGAAATTTCAGCTCCTGTATCCCATGGAGTATTTTTCAACACGGAATGGTATTGTAACCTCAATCTTAACCATAATAATTTCATTAAATAAGTTAAATCGTCGTCTGACCTACATAGAAATTAATTTAAGAAAGTATTTGCAATTTTTCCATTTAAAATAATTTCATGCTTATCTGCATTTGGTTTGGTAGATTTTGCGTAGTGCACAAAATCATTTTGGTTTTTTATAAATGAGTTTTATTATTTTTCATGATCCGAAAATATTAAATATTTAAATATAAAATGTAAATTTTAAAACACAGATTTTAATTGGTAGAGAGCATGGTCGGTAAAACAGTCTTTTTATTTTAATTATTTATTTATTGTTTATTACAATTTATCACAATATGGTGTTAGGATTCGATGACTTCATTCAAATGAGTTGGGTGGGTATATTTATCATTTCACGTTTTTGCAATCCCTGACAGCTGATGTGTAACGATTAGCTAAAATACGTCAGCTATAAGAAATACTGATCTGCCTCTTTCGTAGAAATTGTAAAGTAGATCGGTTAGTATATAGAATAAAATATTCTCAATCTCAAACTATAGCATTTATGAAATTAGTCGATTTTCCTCATAAAATAAAGGCAATTAAGCATATCATAATTATACTATACAGTAATATAAAAATTTTGTTTAAATGACAATTTGTCAATAGGTTTTATTATTTATTTAAAATTTTAAAAAGATCAATGGTCTAAGACAGTCAAGTTAATAGTAAAAATACTATTTTATATATTTATTATGATTGATAATTAAACTTAACATATAGAAAAATACAATTTTCTTTAAAAGTTTCTGCAGAGCTGCCAACATACATTTTCACGAAAAAAAAATTTTTGAGATAGCATGTTTTTCAATGCATCTACGAAATAGCATCTTTTTCAACGCATCTACGAGATAGCATCTTTTTCAACTCTTCGCCGAGATAGACTCCTTTTCCTCTAACCAGACGAAATATAGTGTGGGTTACACAAAAAGAAAGAAAAGATATGGGTTAATAAAAAAGAATAATGTTATTTTTCATGAATACATAATTTATTTTGTAACACGCATTTTCCATAAATATATATATATATATACATATATATATATTTCTTTATTTATCCATGTTTAATATTTACTCTTACATTTTATCATAATAATACGCCCATACATCTTATCAGTGTTTCTTTTATTTTGTACCAGTCTGATAATACTTGTATATTAAAGAATTTAATTAGATAACGTGGCTACAGAAACATCACATTAGTAAAAGTATTCAAATGATATTGTGACAAATTTTTGTACTGAATTAATTATTGAATATGATTCTTTGAACATCAATCCATCTGTTTACTATGTATGTATATAAAACAATACAGTAACTGTACCTTAATTAGCCACCCCAAGACAAATTTTTAGTATTTTTCTGTAATACATGTTAAGAAAGGGTTGTAGTTAACCCCCACATGCATGAGTTTTTCCAATAAAACTAATCTTTTTACGTTTTTTAAATCACCGTTTTTACTTTTAGGATTTTATAAGGTAGATCATTCTAACAATTTTTTTCGTTCGGACTATATGAATCATATTTTGATTTTTATTTTATTTTAATAAAGTCAATGGGAGTCATATCAATACATAAAATAATAACAGTAATATAAAAGAATAAAAATTAGCAATAGTTTAACACAAAGAAACATTGCCAAAGAAAAATGATTGATTTCTCAATTATGTGTTGCCTCCTATAATCGTGACAACAACCTCTTAACAAATAAGTATGAATGGTGTCAAAACTTCCATATTAATACCAAAAAAATGTAATTAAAAGGTTACAAAATTAAGAAATTGTTAATAAAATCTTAATAGAGATGTCTTCATACTGAATGCACGTATATTATTAAACTTTGATAGGTCTACATCTAACGAATTCCATAATCAACACAACTTATAAATACAACTATGATATATAATCTAAACAAGTATGTATTTACTTTGAATTCAAATAATTTACAGAGCTCCGGATAATTTAAATAAGCGAAAATACTTACAAGGAGAGTGCACACCCTTTCAGAAACAATTTTAAACGGAGGTTTGAAAGTCGATTTTTGGTGTCTAAAACTTAAACCCAGTACTCACAATTTAATTAAATAGGATTCTTCTTGAGATATGGGGTATCTAATCTCAAATATGCTCTATTTCGTTAAAAAATAATGTCTCTATTATTATCTGTCACTTGGCAAGTATTTGTGATACGGTAACGAGCTAACAAGATTATACAAGTATAGAAAGGAAAATCTAAAATCTAAGCTTTGTTTCGTTACAAAATATTAATTTTTCAGAAAATTACAAGCCATCAAACATAGCGTAAGAAAATGGTTGAAAATTAGTCTTCTTCTTAAACGATTTAATGGATCAGATTTTTAACAAAAAACAGACTATCGCCCGCAAGGTTGACTACTCTAGAGATATTATTCAGAAATAGAGAAGTTCTCAGATAAAAGAGAGCAGTAAGATGAAGCCACAGATGCCACAGATGGGATATTAAATTATTATTAATTATACGTGGATTTAAAAAATTTAGAAAACAGCTCACTCACTGCCTCCCTACTATTACTGCGTCTTTCATAATCTAGAAACATATTCGTTGGAAGTTCGATAAAATTTTTAAAGCTGTTTACATACGACCAGAAGATTTTTGCGTTTTTAGAAACCGTATGTAGAATTTTGTTATAGAGTCAGCTAAACACAAGTTGCGTATAACACATTTTGCTCGAACTCGTTTGAATTCAATATGTCTCCGTGCTATATCGGTTTTATTTTCTTTTTGGCAATTTTTTAGTTAGTTTCCATCTAGGATATGAAATATTACACAAACGAAGTTTAGATACATGAGTTTAAATACCGATACAGACTAGTTCATAACATAAAAAGTTTCACCATTATAGTTTACATCGTCAGAACAAAGGTGATTTGTCCAATCAAAACAATCTAGATCATAATTAATAATATAATAGTTTATATTTTTAAAATTAAATAGGTTATTTTATTTTGATACGTAAAGAAAAAACTAAATTTTAATCGTTTTTCCATAGCTAGCAGATACCATTCCTATTAATTCTTTTGCTTCCCAATCTTTTGCAAACTATAGATTCAAAAAAAGGTCTTAATATTTTCAAATTCAAAACCGTTGTTGGTGTTTATCCGTACTCTACAATTTGCAGTCTCTATTTGTAGCTCTATTCCGAGACATTTCTTATCATTAAAGATAATAATTCCGAATCTTTAGTTTTGCTATTTTAGAAATGTCTCTACTAAGCTTAGTAAGACTTCTTTTGGAATCTATAAATTATTGTACAAGACTTTTCGTAAAAAAGAACTTCATAAATATTTTAAAGTGATAGAATTAATGAAAAGAAAAGCGTGATGATTAAAGTAAATAGTATATTAAAATTCCAATTTTATACAATTCACGTTGTTTTTTATATTTCAAAGTCCAGAATAATTATCTTATGATCCGGACATACAAAATTGGGAGAATCATCTGCTTTATAAATCCCAAAAATAAATTTTGGATTAATAGCACTCTAAAAATGAGATCACTCAATTTTGGCTATCTCTCAATTATACAAAATTCGTTTTGGTCATATATTATGATTATTACATGTGATAAATACGTTATACATTATTAAAATCTAACTGTTTCAATTTTCTCGAAATACTTGAAAATAATTTATAAAACATATTTTTTGCATTCTTCATCTGTTTATACATTTGAATTGACGTTTTAAAGAGGATGGACCGAGAAAATGTTAAGTGGCGAATTAGGTACAGCTAGGTTATACAAAAATATAAAAATTACGTTGATTGTAATATATTGTATTCATTTATTTCTTTTTCCATTAGAAGTAGAATGTGTTCACATAATAAAATTAATGTTTCTATTCATCCTAAATAAGTTTAATTTTTCGTCAGCCTTGCGATCTGAAAAGAAATCTCGTAATCGAAATTTAGCAACTGCAGAGATCGATGACGTTATCAACGATACTTATACAAATTTCTCATTCTTTCACTCTTTCTCTCCAATATTTTCATAAAACTCTTGTCCTGCAAGAGCAACTGATCTATGTAGTATATTTAACGCTTTGTAATTATAATATCGAGCGCACTCTACATCAATTTGAGTGTGGTTAATTGTATATTACTTTATCCATTTACAAATACCATTTGTTATTTCTTTATTTTTTATTTTTCTTGCGCTAGTGGTCAGACAGTTACTTCGACGTTTTACGATCTACAAATGTAAGGGGAAAGGCAGTGCAAGCATTAGCGCTTCTACGTATGATTGTTTATCTGCAAGATCCGAACGCTTTATTAGAGCTCATTTTTAGCAGTTTCTTAAAGAAAGTTTGAATAAGATCTAAGACTGTATTTGAACACATCATGTCTATAATAATTATAAAAAAAATTTTAGTAGAAAAATGGTTGTATATCTATAGGAGTACAGTTATACTACTTCTACGAGTTTTTTAGTATTATATTTGTTAAGTATGTGAAAAAATAATGAGTTATTTAGTTACCTAAATACAGTTATTTCTTATAAATACATACAAAAATGGAATAACTTATTTTATGTAAGACATAACAAAACATTGAGGGTTACTAAGTTAATTAAAACTTTACAATAGGTACAGATTTATGTTCAATTTCATTTAAAATGAAACAATTAAAAATATATATTATTCGGATACTTGATTTTGTATTTATCTCCTTTAACATCACGTAATGTCTTAATACTGCTTTCTTTTAATAATTATAAAACAGTATTTAAAAATAATGTATATACTTGACCAATCAGTGATTATCAATTTATGAAAATATTTTAAAAAGATTTAAATTTTTAGTAGCGCAGATGAAAAGTGTTGGAGAAGAATTTTTATGCCTAAAGTTAATATAGGAAATTTAAAGTAAATAAGCATACAAATGTTAAAAATAAAAAGCCACTGCCTCGATGTTAATTCCACATAGCGCAATTACAATAACACAATTCACAACGACGATACTATTTATATTTATAGACTATCTAGCCATCACAGCAAAACTTGTGACTATGGTGAGATACCCACGTTGCAATTTCAATACCATACAAACTTACCGCATATACTTCGAAATGTGATATTATTAAGCTTAGCTTTTAGTTCTCATGTTATAAAATTCTAAGATCTTAATCATTTTACAGCCTGCGTATCGACAATTTAGACCATTGATTGTACGATGAGGATTCGTGCTATGCACAATAGTAAGCAATCACATTGAATTTCCTTACGTTTTATAATTTATGCTATTGCAAAACAAGCTTTCAATCTATTAAATTTATTTTGTTTATTTTTATCTCCTTATTCCGTGTTTATTTTTCAATATCAATTCATTGTATTTTTTTAACAATAAACTAGCCAAGTTAAATAGAATACGAATCTTTAAAAGAATCATGAGAAAAAAGTTATAATTAATGTAGACTTTCTGATAGTCTGAACAGTCCCAGCGTATTAAAAATTCCGTAACGTAAATGTTACTCCATAAACGATACGAATATTTTGCAACATTCAAAATGCTTATGAAGCTAGTTGCATGTTAAAAAATTGAAAAACAGTCGAGTACTTGTATGCGTATACACTCTTTTGCAGTTTAAAAATATCAGTAGAATTTTGTGGTGTAATCGGTAAAAGTCTTTATAATAAATTCACAAAAATATAAGAAACTCATTAATATTGTTTTTGATATAAAACATGTTAAAAATTACCAATTTTGATCATTCACTTCGAAACGCTTGTATTTGTATAAAGGTTAGTCCATTAATGCCTGAATAACAACAAATTTTATAGTAACTTTTAGAATATTTATAAACAGAGCTCATAAATTTTTATGAAGTCGTGATAAATTCTACTCGGGACTAATTTTTTTAGATGTATTTGGGGTCGCTCCACACGATCAATTTTATTATTTTTTTGGCAATTTTAAGTAAAAAAAAATATCTTTTTTACATCACTTCTTTCTATAAAACGACTGATTTTACGTTCAAAAAATGACTTGTTTATGCAAAAAAACATGTTATTAGGACCTGTACTTGAGAAATAAAGAGGTAGTTTTGTTTTTCTTTTCAATATCAGATTCTGCACAGATTCTTATACAGGTTCTGCATTAGAGTTGTAAAGATTCTTATACAGGTTCTGCATTAGAGTTGTAAAGATTCTTATACAGGTTCTGCATTAGAGTTGTTCTTATACAGGTTCTGCATTAGAGTTGTAAAGATTCTTATACGGATTCAGTATGTAAGATAATTTGCAATTGTTGACATAATCCAAAGCCTGATAAAAAAAAATTTTCGCGCAAAATCAGTCGTTTTATGGAAAAAATTCACGTAAAAAAGGTGTTTTTTTTTGCTTAACAGTCCAAAAAGAAAACAACGAAAATAAAAATTTTTACATTTTTTTAATCGTTTCATCGTTTCAAGTAACGCCGTATACGTATAGAAAAATAATTTTTGCCAATAATTGTCCCGAGTAGAATTTATCACGAATGAATAAAAATTTATGAGCTCAAAGTTACTTTAAAATTTTCTTTTATTATTTTATTGGGTTAGTATTATATCTTGATAAATTGATTTGGCTATGTATACAAACTTATCGTGTGCAGAAAATATAATTAGTGTGTGGACGGTGTAAATAAGTAATGCAATGACACACATAAACTACACAGTGTGATTTTCTAACTACTGTCTCACTATTTTTAGCATGAGATAGGAATATAAGTTATGACGTGGATAATATTATCATTACATTATATAATTATATAAAATATTCATAAATTATTAACTTTTTCAAAAAACTTATAATGGTTATTGATCCGTTGAAAATAACGATCAACATAAGGGTTTCCTTTACAGAAATTCTATCTAATTTATTGTTAAAAGATTATAAAAATAGGACATAATAAATTAAAAATTATTTTTTTAAATAGAATTTAAGAACTGTAATATATTGTACAGTAACAATACAAAAGGGAACATTAATACCATGTTCAAAAACTATATTTATTCTTTTTCTTTTTTAATAGTTTTAGGTATTCGGATATTTTACTAAGAGACAGAAATTTTCATAAAACTAAAATTTATTTCGATAATAATTTTTGGACACGGTCTTTTGGACACGCTTAGATTTTCAAGCATGCGCTAAAATAGCACTTTACGCGTGTTGTGTCAAAAAATAATGTTCGATTCTAGTGAGAGAAATGATTCTGATACGAGTGTGATTATCGGCAAATTCACATTCGTACCAAAATCATTTTTATCGCATTAGTATCGAAAAGTACTAGTTTCATAAAATCAATTGATATTATAATTTAAATAAAAATGAAATTTTTATTTTTTTTTAAATAAATTGAATTTAGCATATTACGGTTTAAGTATTATTTCTTACATAATACCTTTATGCAACCAATGGTGGTAGTAGTTTGAAATCCACGACATATTACACAGGTCTCTCATGGCCGATAAAGAGTTTATAGAATTTATAGCTATTTAAAATTTTATAAATTATATATATTATACTTGCACTCTACGCTTATGCGAATACGTATAGCTATATTCAGCTGGCTCAAATTTGTTTGCTCTAAGCCTATTCCAACTGAATGTTCAGTTGGATAGTTATCCATGTTATAATACTAATTATATTTTTTAAATTATAATAATTATAACTTTATCAAAAAACTTATATTTTATACTTAAAATGAGATTTTCAGTGTAAGTAATACTAAAAAAATACTGATATACTGATGCCCTAACACATCTTCTTTACAACTTTTGAATTCTTAACGTGTAACAAATTTTAAAGCACGTAATTAAATTATTATAGTAAGTTATATATCATTTATCATACAAGAAAGACTCTCAGCAAGGTGCATAACAAGATGCACATATGAGACCATTTTGCCCTGTAGGATCTTAACTTTGTCTGCCAGTCACGTCATAAAAATACTTAAATAAATTTAAGGATTCTCAAGTAGTCCCAAACGAAATCTTGTATGTACTGTCAGGAATATTCCTTAGGTAGGGTAACTCTGATCAAACCATCATGTTATAATCACATTATTGGATTTTGTAGGTTAAAATGTACCTTTTTCAAGGTGGTTTCAGAGAATCAGCGAAACCGATAAGTAAAAAACAAGAATAATACCTACTCAAAGTGAGAATTTCAATTTGTTATTGGAATTTTCAAGTAGGGTTACTAGGTGAACTACAGAAAATAGTACATTTCGATACGAGTGCGAGAAAGTGATTTCGTCTTTGTGTGGGTGTTTGCGCCCTAGCGAAGCGAGCGATCATCCTTAACGTCTTACATTTACGTTATTAGAGTAGCATGTATGCGGTAATTGAAAGAAGCTCATTTAATTTAGATATTTGTTAGACTTACGGAATGCTGTAAATTACTCAACCTTGTCAGTCATAATTTATGAGTTTTTAATAAAAACTTTAAAAAACTATTAAGCCATGCTTAGTGGCCATTTTCAAAGCAATTTCAAAGCAAAGAATAGTCTAATATAGCATAACCCATTTATTTTGTTCTTTTTGAAGATTTTAAAATAGTTTTTGCAGAGGAGACGATGACTGCCTGATTAAGCGCTCCGTTGCGCGTTACGTTACGCACCTTCCTAGAGGTCTCACATGGTGCCATTACAGAACTTTAGAATTGTTGTAGCACATCGAACAAAGCTCTTAGATTAATTAAGAGGCGAATAACGATTCGCCTACATGAGAACCAAGCTCAGTCTGAGTTACGTAAATAATAGTAAACAATAACACAAGAATGGTAACTCAAAACCACTAGAGTGACCCAACGGTAATAAAAGAAAGAAAGAAAACTTTTAATGGTTTTCATACATATTAGCCAGTCAAATATTAGGTATTTATAAAGAAAGGGAAAAATTGTAATATCTTATTTGCTAAAGATTTGAATGATTGTCGATGAAAATAACCTCAAGGCACGATTATTAACGGCCCTACTATAACTGTAGCACATCCAAACTTTTAAAAAAATTGACATTACTTGACAAACAAACTTTTAATTAAGACAAACTCTTCGGTAGATAGTATTATTTTTTAATAAATTACAAACATTAAAGATTTTGAAGATAAAACGTTCTCGTTAATCAACAATCTCTAAAATTTCTCCAAAAATAATGATAGAATTTTTATTTTGAATGTAATATATAAAAAGTCTGTCAAACTAATTGTGATAACTATCACATATAAGAATAATATATAGCCTTTGTTTATTATTGATAAATCGATTCATAAACTTTTTTATTAGCATACATATATATACCTTTCAGAATACCAATTTTTTACTTTTTTTGTTTTTATTTTTTTCCATTTTTAGTAAGTGATACATTGATTATATCAATATACTAAAATTCTTTAAGATGGTAAAGTCAAAGTTTTAAATAGCTTACGTTAATTTTAACCTTGTATAAATTTATAAATAAACTAATAACGTGAACTAACCTGAATTTTTACAAAATTGTTTAATCAAAACATTAATAGAAACGTTACAATTCAATTTGAGATTTATCACGTTGGTTTCTTTATTAGTAGATATTGTCTAATCAAATATTTCTGTTGATAATTTTTATACAAGACTTTAATTTTGTGGTCAAAAAATTTCCTGATATCATCTTGAACAATGTTTCAAATAATACTAAAATTAAGAATTCAAGTTGAGCATATTTTAAGTCTGCAACAAAATAATGATAAAACTATTGATAATAATTTTTAAGAGTAGTAAAAAAAAATAATACTGAAAATAGAGGCGGTTGAATTTGTCAGTTAATGTTGTGATAATTGTAAATTTGACAAAAAGAAGAATCTATTGTTCTCTCTGAATGTAAGGAAAGAATGGAACAAATTATTTTATAATATTTTGCCGTTTGGGTGTTTGACGCTTCCCTCATCAGAATAAAACTGAAGTTGCTTAGTATGCTTTTTACATGCTGCATTCGATAATTACAACTTAAGCGGCCACTAACCACCGAAACGCGAAAAACTGACAAAATATGATTTTGTACCTTACATTATATATTAGTAATTGACTTTCTTAAGATAAATTTTGTTATAGCTAAAAAATCCTTTAATATTGAAAAAATTTGAGACAAATTTCATCATTAACTTCAGAATTTTAATTAATTTTTAGCTCAGAAACGAAGCAAAATTTCGAAATATCTTACATAGAATTTTGACAATTTGCAGCTACTGGCCTTCATTACTACCAATAAGGTGTGGTTTATTTAGGAAGAAATAAAACAACACCTCAGAACATATCTGACCATTAATAACTCTCTTCCTGAAGAGGGACATAACCAAATGTCCGAAACGTTGATTAATTAAATCAAAATGAATTAAACGGTGTTGTTTTATTTCTTCCTAAATAAACCACACCTTATTGGTAGTAATGAAGGCCAGTAGCTG
>JAPYZP010017993.1:0-10997 GCA_030522985.1 Torymus sinensis
TACCTTTTGTTGATTTTTTTATAGACCGTTTTCATATCGAATAAAGCCGCTGAAAAAAAAAATTGAAAATGTGTCCCGCCCGGACTTAATGGGTTAAGAATAAAAATTGGAAATTAAATACATATTGTTGGTAATGAGATGTGTAATTGCATTCTGATCATTTTTCAGTATCATCATAAAAAATTGAAAGTTAAATAAGATTTTTAACCATGACGAAATAACTTTAAAACATTGGTTTAACAGGTTTATAGAAAACGATAAACTAAAGAAAATAATGATACTATTAAAAACTATAAAAAAACTTTAAAAAACCTTTGACAAACTATGATATTCTATGGAAAACTGTATTAAACTATGAAATATTATGAAGTATTATGGAAAACTATGAAAAATTATGAAATATTATGGAAAACTATTAAAAATTATGAAATATTATGAAAAACTATTAAAAATTATGAAATATTATGAAAACTATAAATGGTTAATAAATTATTATAATATTAAAATTAAAAAAAAAAACTACAAGAAACTGTTAAAATAAATATCGTGGATTGAAACACGTTTCGCACATATTAGGAATTTTTTTCATCAATTTTTCAGTTTCCCATAATTTTTCACAACCTTTTATCGCCTACAAGATTTACTCCTGTGTATTTCTACTTCAAATAGCATAATAAAAATAAAGAATATAATTTACTTAAAATATAATCTACTTAAAATATAATCTACTTGAAGAAAAATATCAAAGAAAAAAAATTACAAGGAGTGATTTGAAAATGTCAAAACAATTTGCAATGGCATATAATTTCATTGATACCATACAGGATATTTTTTAAATACATATAGTTATCTGAATAATTCAAAAATAGAAAATATTTACATACAATAATTTTTGTCTGTACATTATAGCTTTAGAAATTTAATTTCCCATCAGTCGAGAAAAAAACTCATAAGTTTTGGAACTAGAACCTGATTATTTATCGATTTTCGTTTTTGATTGTATGTTGTAGTTCTTGGAACTTTCTGTAAGCAATGAGGATCCAAATATTTCAAATACGGGCCTCTTTTCATTTTGTAAATATTTTCTCCAATATCTTAATTTAATTTCTTGCTCCAAAATACATTGGTCATTAATTCATTGCTCCGTTAAAAAAGACAAGTTTATAACGTTCTGTTCTTACAATATGTTGTCAGAAAGATGGTCTAATTTATGTACGATTTGTATTGAAATTTTGAATAAACACATTAAAACCATTCCTGTACTTTTCTATTCCTTAATGTATTATTATTGTAAGTTGTAGATCTTGGAACTTTCTGTAAGCAATGAGGATCCAAATATTTCAAATACGGGCCTCTTTTCATTTTGTAAATATTTTCTCCAATATTTTAGTTTAATTTCTTGCTCCAAAATACATTGGTCATTAATTCATTGCTCCTTTAAAAAAACAAGTTTATAATGTTCTGTTCTTACAATATGTTGTCAGAAAGGTGGTCCAATTTATGTACGATTTGTATTGAAATTTTGAATAAACACATTGAAACCATTCCTGTACTTTTCTATTCCTTAACGTATTATTACTAGTAGGCATTTAATTTTTTACATCTGGGATTTAATAATTTATGTTTTGAAAATTATAATAAGTATAGATTTATTAGAAAAATCTCATATAAAACGTTTAACCTACTTTTTGGAATTGAATATTTTGACGAACCAATGTGAAGTTTGCCAAAATCAAAAAATAGAAAATGCATCAAATCTTATATATATGTGTATATCTATATATGAACTAGTTGCCTAGTGATGAGTTTGTAAAAAAATTGTTTTTCAAATCACAATTTTCTTCACATACTAAAAATGACTCATTTTCTTTTAACCGTGAATAAGTAAAGAAACAATACGTGCCATGATGTTTGCATCCATATTTGATAAAAAAAACCAAAGAGTTTATAGTTTTGGACACGTCAAATATACTTGAGTTTGATGCAAATGACTATTTGGATAGTGGATCAGAGGCTTCAAAAAGAACGTATGACTATTTGAGTCGTGATGGAAAAAAATCCAAATGCCAGGTTCTCACGATTAAGAGTAAGTGAAGAATAATTTTTCATTGCAATTATTCACAAAAATATTATTCTTCGTTATTGTTGTTTTTTCTATTCGATTTTGAATGATTTTCATGTTTTGTTTCAAACAGATTTTATATGTATTTCATTGTATAGAGTACTGTGAAACACTGGTTTCAGAAAATTAATTTTTCAATTTTACTAAATTATTGCGTATTTGGCATAAAAATTTTTTAATGCAGTCAACTAAATATTATATTTATTGATGAATATATGACAAGAATAAACATTATCATTAAATTTTCTATATCTATTTTTATTAGAATCAAAAAAAAATGTCGTTGCCCAGTGTGAGAAGTCTCGACAAAAAGTTCCTAAAGAGGATTCGATGTTCATTAAATCAGGGCCAAAAAAGAAAACAATTGGATTGGCAAAAGCAAATGTAACTCTAACGAGCATTAAAAAGCAGCTAGAGGTTAACAATTTAGTATTAATAAAAATTTAGCAAACAGTGATATAAATTATATATATAATATTCTGAAAAAATCACAGTATAAATGTATTTTTACAGTCCAAAAAATTAGCTAGAACTGAAACGAATAAGCAGCAGTCAGAAAATATTTTAGAAAATTATAAATCGAAAACCACTGAAAAAGAGGAAGCCGATCAAGAAGAAGTTGATTTGGAACCCATCCCTCCAACGGCTGAGTTGCCCAGAGAACCAGATTACACTATGGATGACTCGAGTGATATGAGTGATTTAGAAATCCCACAACAAGTAATTCAGTGTTAATTTGTATAATATACACAAAAACTCATTTTGAAAAATATTAAATATAAATTTACGTTATAGGATAACAAATTGACATCTGACTCATCCGATAGTGATACTGATTATTCAAATGGGAACATTCATGAAAACGATAATGGTTATCCAGATAGTAATAGCCCAAGTCAAAATCAAAATCAACAATTTTTGTCTTCTCCTACATCAAGCTCTGAAAAAGTATGTCTATTTAGTCTATTTAGTAAATATACATTAAATACATAATACATTATATACAAAAATGCATAATCTATTGACCGAAACTTTCTAAATCTCTATCTTTTTAGTTGCAGAAAGAAATGTATGAAAAATGTAGATCATATGAAGAGACTATTTTAAAAATGAAAATGGAATTTGATGAATTTAAGAGAAATTTAAACAAAAATTCAACTCCTTTTGCTTCACCTGGCTTAAAACAGATTCATAGTTTGAATCCAACCTTCTCATCTCTCAGTCAAGCAAGTGCTAGTTCCCAATCAAATTGTACACGCAATATCCAAATGCCTACAACTTCATTTTCACAAGGTAAGCTGTATCACTAGAAATTATTGGCTGTATTACTGTAAATTATTTCTAAAATAAAATTATATCTATATTTAAATACATCAAAATAAGGTCACATAAAGTTCAAGAAAATTTAAAAATAAGAATTTAAATTAAAATTGGTTATAAAAAATTGTTTTGGTTTTTAAATAACTTTTAATGTCCTTTTGATAATAATAATTTGCATATCATTGTATATAACCATATGTTTTTATGAAAAAGATTTGTATACGCAAATATGATCACATACCGTTACACATAGTTATCCATAAGTCATTTTTTCCATATTATTGAAATAACTAACTTCCAAATAATGTTACAGTTAATAACAGAAATGTCACAAATCAAACAGAAAACAAAATTTATCTGAATGCAAATAACACGATATGGATATCAGAAAAAGCTTATAGCAAGATAGCCATGATTCATGAACCTGGACCTTTTGTTATACAGTTAACATATGCAATAATGGGTTATGAAAAGCTGTCAAGATGCTGTGTTAAAAAAATTAAAGGCTGTGAAGGATATGACGAAATTCCTGGAGACGTCGTACACGTAATCTACCAAACGTTTAACAATTTTTTGAAAGAACACGATTATCCGGATAAATTTCGATTCAATGAATTATCACGCATTAATAAGTACTTAAATCGAGCATGCACGTATTCAAGAAAGAGGATGTCTCAAATGGAAGATTGAGAATATATTTATTTCCTTATTTGTTACTCAATATTTTATGTTAGTATTGTTTGCTAACAATTTTATTCACTTCAAGTTCTAGTTCTTCTTTAGGAGTTATCGATTAAATTACTCTAATCGCAGTAGCTTCTTTTAATATTTAGTCAGAAACCACTTTAAAATTATGTATTTATATTTTAGTTTACTGACAAATATTTTTCACATGAATTATGTATTAATTTTTAATATTGCACTCATTAAAATCAATTATACGTTTAATTAAAAGAAGAGATATATTACGTATAAAATTTAAATTGAATATGTACACGTTTTAAATAAAATTACTTCTCATATCTTTAGATTATTATATTATGCAATGAAATTGCGTAAGAACAAAATTATTATTAACATGCTGTCACTTGCTGGATTATTTATATTTTTTTCCCCAAACACAAACAATGATTAGTCACAAAAATCAATGCTATATCCTTTATGAACATTGTCAACTATTAATTGATTACTTTTATTTCATTACTGCTGCTATCTATTTTCCATCCATTTACACTTCAGTAATTAACACAAGAAGTACATATGAGGAGGTGTATCGCGGGTTTCATTTCAGTCCCTGAGGAGGAGCCGAAGCGGGCTCCAAACTTTGGGCAATTTTGGTGGTGGGTGGCAGTCAGATTGTCCTTTGCTAACAATAACATTTTTCCAGGTTTTAATTAAGTTTTTATTTCAGATTCTGCGGGAGAAACAACGGCAATCTGACTGCGATGAATATTAATTCATTTAATTTATAAGACTGTAAGACAGATTAAAAAATTCGTATCAATGAAGACCAATTGTAAAATTAAAAAATAATACTTTATTATCAGTTATCAGGTTTTTTATTACTTATTATTGATGACACCATCGCATTCTACGGAAAAAATTTCTGACTAATGTATGCAATACTTGCAACCAAGATCATTAGATGATAATACACGAATCAAAAATGAAGAGTAGAGTCAATTAGGCCTTGAATCATATGCCTATAGCAGTCTGTTTTTCCGTTGTTATTTTTTATTGAATACCCGAAAAATATTGGCAGCAAGGATTATACATGTTTTTAATGTATTTTTTGCGTAGAATACGATGGTGGTATTGATTATACCGTAACTGCCTTCTGTAAGGCGACAGAGGCCGAAAATAGCGAAAAATAGCTTAAAAAAGCGGTTTTTTGCATTTTTAGGCATGGCCCACCACTCCAAAAAATCTGAAAAAATTCAGGCACATAAATAGCACAAATATTTACATATTCACCAATTTTCACGCCTGAACCGAAATATGGCATCAAGTATAGAGCGATTTTAATACGTTTTTATTTTTTTTAGGTTAGTTATTGAGGTTCTAAAATCATGAAAAAAATTGACAAGATGTGTATGTTTATGTAAAATACGCTCGGATTTTTTTCAGATTTTTCTAAAGCAATTGTTTTGCTAATAAAAATTATTAGCAAAATTAATAGGTCATCATTTTGCATGTCTGAACAACAGCCAAAAGTTTGGGGAATCCACGAAAGGTGTCTTTTTCACTATTACAATGGGGGGTACCCTTTGTGAATTCACTTTGAAAGATTACTTAGATAATAAGTTCATGCTAAAGAAATAAATACTTCAAAATTTTGGAACTGCTCAAAATTTTTTACCCATCCAAATTAGCCCTAAAACACAGCCATAACAGTTTAGAGCAAAATATGCAACCGCTCAAAGTTATAGTTTTCTAAAAATTAAAAAATTTCGAATTCTTTTTTAAATCCTTGAATTTTTATGACTTTTTATCTCAAAAAAAAAATGAAACTTTTTATTGCACATTATATGGGAAAGTACATGAGAAAAAATCCGCTAGTCATGTGTTGTTAAGCAAAAATAGGGTTTTCTCAGTCTTGACAGCTTTAATTGCATATGACTCTTTACTGTGATCATTCTCCGCCTTCACCAAGTTCTTTTTTTCAAGGTAATCTTTTTTATTTAACTTGTAGCTTTTGGTGAGGAATATTGAGGCTGTCGCATACGCCCTAAGCATATTTTGAATGTTTTTCTGTCCAGTATAAATTAGCAAAATAATTGGCATCCATCTGGCATAATTTGGAGCAATTCTACTTCCTAGTTGCAAACTGTTTCCGATTTAATGTTCTATACTAAAAGTTTCAAGTTTTTTAATTAAAAAATCATAAAAATTGAGTATTTATAAAAAAATCAAAATTTTCAAATTTTCAAATAATTTAGACTTTAGAACAACTGAATATTTTGCTCAAAAATTTGATATTTCTGTTTTGGGGACAATTTCGGACTGATAAAAGAATTTTGAGAAATTTTAAAATTTTGACCTGTCACAGTCGACATGGGGTTACCCATATATATATATATATATATATATATATATATATATATATATATATATATATTTCTATGAAAGGTTACTTATGCGGACCAATTCTTATATATACTAGGAGGGGTACCCCCCTACTCGCTCCGCTCGTCAACCCCCGATTATAATTTTAACAATATATTGAATGCAATCTAGTATATAATATGTATAATTTACTGTGAGTTTCTATTTTTTCAATGAAATATCATTTTTCAATTGAACATGTACTTAAATATCGTAATCTATAATACCGAAGAAATAGTATCTCATGCATCTTCGGAGAGAAAAAGGGGCCTATTTTAATCCCGCGGTGCGTATAATATTTTTAAAAATACCAGGGCCGAAAATACCACATTCGCGTCCTTTAGTTGGGCGAAAATAGTAGTTCCGTTAGGGTATGGTTCTGTCTCTATGTGTCGTACCTATGACGCGGTTAATATCTCTCTGAATCTATGTCTCGGTCTCTATGTCTCTGACTCCCCGTCTCCGTCTCTACGTTTCTGACTCTATGTCTCTGTCTCTAATCGATGACTCTACACCTATATTTCTACTTCTTTGTCTCTGCGTCTCTGTCTCTAATCGATGTCCCTACTTTGATGTTTCTACGACTCTGTCTCTATGTCTCTGTCCCCACGCTTCTGTCTCTACGTTTCTGTCTCTAATTTTCATTCTCTACGTCTCTGTCTCTAGTCTATGTCTCTGACTCTCTCTCTAGGTCTTTGTCTCTACATCTCTGTCTCCATATCTCTGTCCCTACGGCTCTGTGTCTACTTATCTGTCTCTTATACGTCTCTGTCTCTAATCTATGTCTCTACATCTCGGTCTTTATCTCTGTGGTCTTTGCCTCTACGTGTCTGTCCTTACGTCTCAGTCTCCACGCCTCTGTCTCTACGTCTCTGCCTCTGTTTCTCTCCCTATGTCTCTGTCTGTACGTCTCTGTCTCTACGCCTTAGTCTCTAGGTTTCTGACTCTACTTTTCTTTCACTACGTCTGTGTCTTTCATCTCTATCTCTACGTCTCTGTCTCTAAGTCTCTGTCTCTACGCTTCTGTCTCTACGTCTCTGTCTCTACGTCTCTGTCTCTACATCTCTGTTTCTAGTTCTCTGTCTCCATTTCTCTGTTTTGACGTCTCGGTTTCTATTTCTCTGTCTCCATTTCTCTGTTTTGACGACTCGGTTTCTATTTCTCTGTCTCTACATCTCTGACTCTATTTCTTTGTCACTAAATCGTGTTCTCTTCGTCTCTGTTTCTATTTCTCTGTCTCTACGTCTCGGTCTCTATTTCTTTGCCACTACATCGAGATCTCTACGTCTTCGTTTGTCTTCCACTGTATCTTCGTCTATGTCTCTATTTCTCTGTCACTACATCTTGATCTCTACGACTCTACCTCAACGTCTTTTGGTCTCTACTTGCTGTCTCTTCATCTCGGTCGCTACGTTCTGTCCGTAGCTTTCCAACTCTAAGTTTCTGTTTCTACGTCTCTGTCTCTGGGTTTCTGTGTCTACGTATCCGCCCTTACGCCCCGGTCTCTACGTCTCTATGTTTACGGCTCTGTCTCTACGTCTCTTTCTCTATTTCTCTTTGTCTCTGTCTCTGTCACTATGTTTATGTCCCTACTCTGTCTCTACACCTGTTTCTATTTCTCTGTCTCGACGTCTCTGTCTCCATTTCTCTGTCTTGATGTCATGTCATATACACATTTTCTCTTTAAATTTCGTACATTAGCAGTAAATGTATCGAAACAAAATAGATGATTGTAATATCTAATGTAATTTCTAAAATTAGTATCATGTAATATAAAGTTCTTTTAATTCTTCGTTGACATGTAATCCATTTCACTAAAATATGATGCGGCGATATAGAAGCATCTTGGTCCTCGCGGCAAGATACATCGCTCTTCGTCCTCGCAGCGAGATACGTTGTTCATCGTCCTCGCGGTGAGATACATCGTTCGTGGGCTAATTGCGCTCATCTTCCGCTAGTTCGTTTTATTTTTTTCTCAGTTAATTTGCGAAAAATGTCATCCAAAATAAAGCCCTACACCCCTAACCGTGATATACATTAGAGCTTGTTGGCGGGGAAGCAGGGCGTCTATTGTAAACCAGGAAGGCCCAAGCAGTCTTTGAGACGGACCGATAATTAAGCCGGAAAGCCCAAACAGAACTTCAGACGGAAATAGGAAAGCGAAAGAAGAAATAGCTAGAAGTTTTAGTAAAAAAAAGCTGATGGGGAGCAGATGGGGAGCGGGGAGGAACGTGGGGGAGCGGATGGGGAGCGGCTGGGGAGCGGCTGGGGTGCGTCGGAACGGATGGGGTGCGGTCCTATAAAAAAACGCGGTTTCTAGAGACATTTTTACGTTATGTTGGGAAGCGGGGGAGCCGATGGGGAGCGGCTAGGTCGTAAGAAAAAGTGCTTACATCCATATGGTATATATATATAACTTAAAAAAAATAATTTGAGAATAAAAAAACCTACATATTATATATTGCACATTTATTAAAAACGATAGAGAGAAAAGAAGGATATAAAGTGAAAGGAATAAGAGACGTTACGGAAAGACTGTAAGGCCTCTGTTCGCTATATACTAAAGGATCCTTACTCTGGACACACTGGAGGCGCCATCTCTGAGACAGGAGTGGAGGAGGAGCGGAGGAGGAGCGGACCCTAAAAATCGCTAAGCGCTATATAATATAGAGATACATATATATCTCCCTATATTATATAGTTGTTTCCAAAAGCTTTCCACTCAGACCCCCCTCGCCACCCTTCACCGCCCCTCCCACCCGCCACCCTTATTTTCACAGAGTAATAAGAACCGAGATGTCCAGACAGAGAAATACAGACAGAGACGTTGAGACAGAAAAATAGAATCAGAGATGTAGCGAAAGAAAAGTAGAGATAAATGGAGAAACAAAGGCATAGAGATAGAAGCGAAGAGATATAGGCGTAGAGATAGAGGCGTAAATATAGAGGTGTAGAGACCGAGACGTAAGGACAGAAGCGTAGTTTTAGCCTTACAACTAAAGCAAATGATTTAACACTGAATCTGCCTTAGCTACAAGGTAGCTTCACCTTTGTAAACAAAGTCACCATAGGTCACGTGACCTTATTTTCTCTTGTTTTGCTCAACACTCCGGTATATACTGCCGGAGTCTACGGCTAAATCTACTGTGGTGGTGTAAGGCTGAACCAGCAGAAGTATTCACCGCTATTGCAGCCTTACTTTTCTCTTACTGCAGAGACATCAAGACAGAGAAATAGAAACGAGGATTTAGCGACAGAGACTTACAGAAAAAAGTAGAGACAGAATCATAGAGACAGATGGAGAGACAGAGACATAGAGATAGTAACGTAGAAACAGAGAGATAGAAACAGAAACGTCAGAAATATGGAGACAGAGAAATAGAAAAAGAGATCTAGTGACAGAGACATAAAAAGAGAAAAGTAGAGACAAAAACGTAGAGATAAGCCGGAGAGACAGAGATGAAACAATGAAAAAGCCCTATTTAGTGCTTTTTACTGCTTTTTCACTGGTTTTACAGCTTTAATTGCACGTAACTTTCTTCAGTGATGGAGTTCCATCTTCAGTCAGGTGCTAATCGAAAGATAATATTTTAAGGCATCTTTTAGCCATTCCTGGGTGAAATCATCCTTGTCGTACATACCTTTTTCAGAGTTTGAATATTGTATTTCAATGTATTGATACTCAACAAAATTTGTATTGATGAAACAATAATTTTTAACCATTCTTCTTTATTTTCAAATTTTGAAAAAATTTTAAGGCTGTGTTTTTGGGCTAATTTGGAACGTAAAAAAATTCTGAGCAATTTTAAAATTTTGACGGGAACAGTTGACCTGAAACGCCCCATATATATATACACAGGCTTACGTGCACACATGGGCAACAACATCCTAACCTTACACACCTTTTAATTATTAATTTAGTATATAGGTATATATGTACTCAAAAGAGAGAGAGAGAGAGAGAGAGAGAGAGAGAGAGAGAGAGAGAGAGAGAGAGAGAGAGAGAGAGAGAGAGAGAGAGAGAGAGAGAGAGAGAGAGAGAGAGAGAGAGAGAGAGAGAGAGAGAGAGAGCAGAGTAGAGAAGAATATATACGAAAACAACAAAATAGTGACATTAATAACCTCAAAATATCGTATGGTATTTTTAAGGATAGAGTACAGTTGAAAAAAAAATTTTTTTTCCTTTAAATAAAATATAAATAGTAATACACTAACATATTTTACACAAAAAAATATAATTTTCTGACAATTTTGAAGAACTTTCATCGATTATATTTGGATTTATCCCTAAAACTACTGTTAAAATAGTATTTAATTAAAAACACTCCAGCGTCCCAAATTTTTTTGCATTTTCCAGGGATTCAAAGTTCATATTTGTAGCACCGAATACTGAAATTTGTTCAAAAGGTAATTATTTTTAAATTAATATTTTTTTTTATACGGTCAAAAT
>JAPYZP010017998.1:0-10815 GCA_030522985.1 Torymus sinensis
CCTTGCGATTTACTGGTAATAGAATAATAGTGATAGTACAAATTAGTAAAAATCGCAGTAACTTAAGCTACTTGTGTGTTAAAATAAACGCATGTCAAAGAACTAAAATCAAATAAAATAGAATAGAATAAAAGCCAAATTAAATTAAATAGATACTATTGAGTGTTTGATGCTACTGAAAAGCCCTGACTCATACTGTAGCAGACGTTTCGTACGTGTACTATAACGCGTCAGCAGAGACAGAGTAAGTACTCAGAGGCGGGAACATACTTCAGGCTGATGTGCGAAATGCTGCTCTGTTGCTCAATGAGGGTCAGTTCCTAGATGCTGCAAGCGGCCAGGTAACGGTTAGATGACGGCAAAGCTAGTAGAAACTATTGCTTCGATGTAACAGTTAGCAGAAGATTTCAAATATTATGAAAGTCGGTAAAGAGCCGGTATGTGATGCACTGTTGTTGGTTGCAAGTGCACTGCAGCAATCAACACCAATGGTTGAAGAGATGTCGAAGACAAGAGAGAGGCTGAGAAGACTATCAAATCAGACCATCCGCTGGGCAGTGGGTGCAAATCAGATGCAATGCCCGAAGTTTTTAGGTTATATAAAGCGTCGTAAACAGACTTCAGGCTCATAGATCTGCATCAGAATTGTGCAAGCCTTAGGCACACGCTCGAGAGCCACTGGAGCCAGCTTCCTACAGAAAAAAGACACTCCACAGATTGAGAAGAGTATCGACTGCCTGTACTTACCACTAGAGAGGGAGAGAGAAGGAGGGAGGGAGAGAGAGAAAGGGAGAAAATTGAAACACGCTTTACGGCGATAAAAAAATAATTTATTTTGTTCCTCTTACAATTGCGCTAATTTTGAACGTAGGGTGCACGAGTGATTGTCCGTAACTTTATTTGTACGGACGATGATTCTTAGTCGTTTTCCGTGAATTGAAAAACGTCGGTTATTGAGGTACTTTTGGAGAAGAAGAGTGTAGCTTGGGACCTGTTTTGTGAACTGGAGATTAGATGAAAAGTTATTGTAGTTTAATTACTGTGTTTACGTGTTGTAATATAATTACAGTTCGCAAAACAATAATGATATAATATTACGAATTTGCTGCAAATGTTTGATACGTTCTTGTACAGTTCCTATGGAATAGTGAAAGGCATGTACAAAATGATCATATGAATCATATTCCATTGAATAGTTGTGTTATTGAAAGTTTTGTTTTAAAAAATATTAACTTAATTCACTTACCTTTAACTTCTTATTTTCTTGAAGAAAGCTTAAAAAATATTTTAGTTTTCGTATGTACATTTTCTTTTTGAAAATGCCAAATTCTATGTTTCAAAAACTTTTTATTGACCGTATGAATTTAAGTTTTGAAAAAAAAATCATATGGCTTATTTGGTAGTACAAACACATTTTTGTAAGTACAACAGAAGGTTTCAAAACTATTATTTGTTCTTATACAAGTACACTTAGCCCTGTTGAAAATGTATATGTAAATTATTTACGTAAATAATTTATGTAACTAATTTATATAGATATTGACGTGCCGAATTCGGACTTTTATCTACATACACTAACCACGTCAATGTTTTACGTAAAATAAATATATCTATATATATATATATATATATATATATATATATATATATATATATATCTATTAATGTCTTTTTAATTAATAAAAGTTATTTATTATTACATAGTATTAATTTTAAATTAATATACATTTAATTATATTTGTAATATTTATAACTCTTTAAACTAGATGTAACAGATGTACACCTTTTTTATCATTGTACTTTATAAAGTATTGTTTATTTGTAAAATCATAATAATAAAAATTTAATAATTAACAAAGTTATAATAATTAAAAATAGTTTATTTACGTAAAAACTTTACGTAATTAGTTTACCTACATAAAAGTCCAAATTTGGCACGTGAATATCTATATCCATTATTTACATAAATTATTTACGTAGAGAATTTACATATATATTTTTTTCGCATGTTGGTGTAAGCCAGAGCAATAGAAAAATATATCATAAACGCCAAAATCATATTAACTAGTTTGACATGTAGTACTTAAAATATACAAATGCAAAGGTTAATATTTACGTTACGTTTTTCTGTTAATCGCTTTTTATTGTTCATTTAACCGTTTTCATAGTAACTACTTTATTTTATTATTACTTTACTTAAATATTAGTATAAAAAATTCATTTTCTGATTTCTAGGCTTTGTCAATGTAAAAAGTACTAATGAGGAGAAAGAAGAAAATACGAAAAATAATGAAGTGACAATGAAGTAGAAAAAAGACGGCCATTACAACTTGAAAAGAAAACTGCAAAAAAACGCAAGTTGATGCTAAATGATGAGGACGCTATACATAAAAAGAACAGACCAAACTGACAAGAAAATGCATTGGTATAGCAAGCTAAATACGTACAGACAAGAAAATATTGGAAATGAAAAAAAAACAACGATAATGGTAAAAAACAAGAAAAATACATGTTTTAAAGTATATAGAATGCGTGTAAAATTCTGATTTCTTCAGTTGATTTTCATGCCAATAAAATAATAAAATAATTTTCTTGAATTTAAATTGTTGTTGTGAAATTTTTAATGTTAATTGTATTTTTTAATAAAAACAATAGTTTTTACAATATTTTTTTTCTATATATTCACGTATGGTTTTCCCAATTATTTCTGTTATGCACAGTAAGACATAATAATAATTGACCCCGAACCCATAGTGAGGAAAAGAACTTTGCCCCGTATACAGCGTTCTATAAGGTGATGCACTACCCACGCTATTACTCAAAATGGGGTTCCCATTTTTCCATTCAATTTTTAATTTTAATAAAAAAGCCCCAATTTCAATATTTATTAAATCAATATTTAAACTTTTATCTGGAAAAGATGGTTGTCAAGCGCTCCGTACACGTAAACACTATATTCAGAAATTTTGTTGAGTGATTCTATTAGCATTTTCGTGAGCTATGCTCATTTGAATAGTAGGGAAATTGTAGATTCCTACTTACGGACAGCATAGATTTTATTTAACTAAATAAATTCTCATTATTTTTTGGCAAAGCACGTTTGTAAAGCGCTCCGTAAATGTAAATACAATTGTTTTGGAAAGTCTCGTTACAAAACGACAACTTCATACAAACTTGATACACGAGTACCTATATTTTGGGGAGCGGCGATGATTTGATCTAACTGGCACAGCAACACCCTTACGGAAAAAACTTCCATTATTTGGGCGTTTACAGCCAAATTTGAGTGTAATCTTCATCTATCAGTGTAAACTCCCAAAATTCGAGTGTAAACACTCATATTCCGATGTTAACACTCATAATTGGGTGTACACTCTCATTTTTTATGTGTGTACACTGAAAATCGGGTGTATACACTCAATTTTTAAGGGTATATACTCCAAATTGGGTGTACATGCTCAACTGTTAAGAGTATACGCTCAACATGGGGTGTGTATGCTCAACTGTTGCTCAAGAGTATACGTTCAAATTTTGGTATGGATGCTTATCTGAAAAGAGTATAGGGGAGAAGCGGCATGATTGGCGCACCGAACCTTTGTCCTTGATTATTTAAATGAAGAAATAGTTATAACATAAAATGTACTCTGTACGTCAAGCTAGCCAAACATCTACTGTATCAAACTGAAAATCTTTTTTCAGCATGGCATTTGCATGCACACAAATTTGGGAGTTCACTCTCAACAGTTAAGAGTATACACTCAAACTTAAAATTATATCGCTGAAGTCGAGTGTTATTTTTAGTGTTCCTCTATACTTTAATGTAATACTTAATTTGATAATGACCTCTGTGGCTCAGTGGATTAGGCGTGCGGTTTATACGCGGCAGCCCCGGGTTCTATCCCAACTTTCAGAACTTCTTTTTTCACGGATTTCACTGATTTATAATATCGTGTTTCAACTTAGATGTATTTAAAATCGCAAATATGTCCACAGAGAAATATGTTTACAAGGAAATTCATATTTAGAGATGAAAATTAAATCATTGGGCGTTGCTCCAAAGTTGGGAGTAACACTCAATTGGATACTCAAATGCTAAAGCCAAACACTCAACTTGAGTGTAGTTCTCAAGTCTTGATACTCAATTGAAGGGTTCACTATTAATTTGAGCGTAATACTCAAATTGACACTCAATGGGGAATAAACGCTCAATTGGGGGTTACACTGAATTGAGAGTAGATACTGAATTGAGTATTCATTTGTGTCCGAATTTGCACCAAATTGAGACTGGGTTTTGAGTGTTTTTTCCAGTGTATTTTTGAGAGCTTTTTCCGTAAGGGACTGCAGTACAACCTCAGAGACACCTGTACCCACAGTGTACTTTAGGAGAAGAAAAAGAGCTTTACCTGAATCTTCCATCAGATTCGTAGAAGTGCGTTCGCGTGCAGGCGCGGGACGGCGCTGGTGGTGTACATCAAAGGCCCATCATACAGTAGGGCATCGACGACGGTAGGAGCAGTGCACAGAGGTGAGCAACGTTAAATATGGTAATGAGTTTCAACGCGTAGGCCTGGGCAATAGTCATCAATTATTCTGAATAATGACATGCAAATACGGCCGCCGGCGCAGGCAATTAATGTCACTATTTGCGAAGGCTTATCCAGCTTGCATGCGCGCTCGTTCCTCTGTTTCTCTTCTCTCCCGCTCTCCTTCTCGTTATGTCATTCGCTCGCACAAGCGTATCGGAACACCCTACGACGCGACGAAGAGAGAGAAATAGCCCACCACCACTGTTGCTGCTGCTTATTGCGTACGTATTTGTCGATTGCATAACTGACACGAGGATGAGCTCTGTTTCCCAAATTCGAGTAAACACGTGATACCGATCGACTACTCGTAATGTAGGTCGGTCGGTAGACAGACGCCGTACTAGTTCCTGCCGTTTCTACTATGATATCCTCGTAAATAACTCCTAGTTTTCTCGTCACCTGACGTGAACTTCAGTGTTTGTAAATGATATTTCATAGGGAATACGCTTGAATATGCCAAGAAGAACATAAGAACTATACCAAACAGAAATAGTAGTTCTGAACCACTACTAACTAGTTGCCTAAGGGATCATCATTATGATGTAAGCGGAAATGCTTGAAAAATACACTCGAAAAAAACGCTTGAGAAGTGGTACCAATTTGAGCACCAAACCGACAAAAGTTGGAGAATAAACCTTATGTATCACTTCTTAAAAAGTGATGACTGGAAGAAGTGAAGCCTCCATAGATTTGCTCTGTAATTGGCTCTTGGATAAAAGGCGCGAGAATTCAAACTTAAATATGCATTTTTATTTGATAATTATTATTTATATGAATGAAAATAATTAAAGTGAAAAATATTGAATATATAATAATCACATTAACGTTGGTTGTAGCTTAAAATATAAATAAATATGATTAGTTTTTAAATTGGACGGTAAAATTCAAAACAATAAGCAATGTTATAATCTTAGAAGAATTAATTATTCACTGATAAGAATTTTTCCCTCCGTCTTACAGTCTTATAAATTAAATTAATTATATAGTTTACGCAGCATAAATTTTACATCGGGTTTGAAAGATCATTGTTTAAATTGTTTGCATTCTTTCGATTTTGGGAGTGTGAATATTTTGGAACAGAGGATTAAGAATAAATATAAGAGAGAAAGCCTTGAAAGTATTCACATTCTACGAAATCGGAATAATGTAAATTTAATGGTAGAGTCAAGTAAAGTAGATAACATTTATCGTTCTTTATTAATATAAGTTAAAATGGGAAGTTAGAGAGTCGAAGGTGGATAGCGGTGGGGATAAAAGGAAAGAAGGAGGGTATGGGTATATAAGGAGGTGTATCGCGGTCTTCATTTCAGTCCTTGGGGAGGCACCGAAGCGGGTTCGAAACATTGGGCAATGTGGTGGTGGGTGGCAGTCAGATTGTCCTTTGCTAACAATATTTTTTTCCAGGTTTTAATTAAGTTTTTATTTCAGATTCTGCGGGGGTGATTATAAACAGGGTCAATCTGACTGCCATTAATATTAATTAATTTAATTTATAAAACTGTAAGACCGATGGAAAAATTGTTATCAATGAATAGTAAATTACAGTCGACATAAGTAATATTTTTAAGAATTAATTATGTTAATATTAGAATAAATTATGTCAATAATTACTTATGTTTAGACTTTATTCTTTATTTAATACGTACTTCATTAAAAAAAAGCTTATAGTCTCAAAATTTAGTATTCGTGAAGAGTAAATGTACTACAGTATTATATCAATTAATTATTAAAGATGCATTTAAATTAAAAGAAGAAGATTTCCGCTCATGAGGAATAACTTTTTCGTCTCGCCGTGCGGGAAGTGATCGTTCCTTTCACCGTATCGAAATATAAAACTTTTCTTTATTTTCAACTTCCCTCACGACGAGACGAAAAATGCGGTCGTAGGTGTTCCCGTACTTGTATCGTAATATACTAATTCTTAGCATGTGTTGTAAACAAAAGAGGTACATAGAGCGCGCGTAGTGCGCATGGATTTCGCTAGTTTTAATAAATATGTATTTGCTTGTATTATAAAGTTATAGTATTGGGAATTAAGCGATACCGTTGCGATCCTGACGGATTTTACTAGAAGCTGAAAGAGCGTGTACAGGCAGTATATATAGTATATATAGTATATATAGTGAAAATCCACTCTCTTTCAGCTTCCATCATTTTACCACCAGGGTAAATTAACTGTTTGTTCAAGGTGAATCGGTGCGTTTGAACTAGAAGATGATTCGAGATAGTCCCAGGAAAGGCAATACTAAAATTATCAACAATGTGCCAAGCAAACAACCAACTCTCAAGGAACTGCGTTTGCAAGAACTTTACAATTTCTTACTGCTTTTCATAAAGTCGGAGAATACAAAAGAATGTTCAGAACCATTCAAATGTATTGTGAAACATAAAGGTAAAGATAGTTCAATATTAGAATTAAGAATAACAGAATGGCATGTAATTATTATATTTCTTCCCTGCTGACTATCCTCTTGTTTTGCAAGGTTTTATTGAATATTTATAGAATAATATTGACTGCGTAAACCTTTGGTTTTTAAAATGCCAGCATTCAATCGTCTTACTGTGAAACTGTCTTATTGTTATATGCTGGACTTTCTATTGTACAATACTTTCCATATTTATATAACTAAATTGTAATTTTAATTTCGTAACTGTACTTCTCACCTTTTGAAAAGTATCCACTTTTTTGAGATTCATAAAGTTTCCTTTGAACATCTGGCGTAAAAAATCTCTTATATTGTATCGTCAGGTTAGAGGAAAAGGTATTATCTTGTCGAAGCGTTGAAAACGATGCTATCTCGTCGAGGCGCTGAAGACGATGCTATTTCATAGATGCGTTGAAAAAGATGCTATCTCGTAAATGTGTTGAAAAGCGTGCTATCTCACCGAGATTTGGAAAAGATGCTATCTCGGCAAATATATTTTTTCGTGGAACTTGAAGTTGGTACCTATGCAGAAACTTTGAAAGAAAATTGTTTTTTTCAGTATATTCAATTTGATTATCAAAATAATAATAAATTTTGATAGTTTCATTTATATGTATCACTTGCCTCTACCACCTATTTGGTGTGTGGGTTTTTTTATTTTATTATTAATCTACTATCGTGAACCAATGTGTATGTGCATAGATAGACTTCTATCTGGAACTCGCCTCCTTCGCTTATTTATGGTTTAGTAATTAATTTTAAAATTAGCCTTTTCTAGCGACGTAGAGTGTCGATTTTCGGCAATTTCACATACGCTGTTGGCCGCTTTCCACCGATTCTCGATGCCTATAAGTTGAGTAGATAGCGACACGGTACAGTTGAGTACTAATCACCTTAGTCTCTGTGCGCCGCCGGGCTTTTTTCACAGCAATTTCAGTTTGCGTGCGCATGCCTCTTGTTGACCGGCGGCGGCCTATACTGCAGCATCGCGATTCCGCGGATGGTCGCTGTGAAAACAACAAAGCGTGAACGAGTGTTTAGCGCCAAAAACTCTAAAGCTGTGTCGAACATCAACTTTCAAGAACTTTAAAAAATGTTTGGTCTACATCTAATGCTCATCTGCATTGGATTTTAGCTGATTTTACGCTGTGCACTAAATCGTTTTGGGTTTTTTATAAATGTGTTTTATTATTTCTCATGATCGTAAAATATTAAATTAAAAATCAGCATTTTAAAACGCAGATTTCAACAGATAGAGGGGCCCGATCTGTAAAACAGTATTTTATTTCAATTATTTATTTATTTTTTATTTCAATTTGTTACAATATGACGCTAGATTTCGGGGACTTCGTGCAAGTGAGTTTGGTGGATATTTATTATTTCACGTTTTTGCAATCGGCTACTTAGCGTTACCTGACAGCTGATGTGCAACAATTAACTAACAATTCCGTCAGCTACAAAATATCGATTTGTCTCATATTTCGTGGACATTGTAAGCTAGATCGGTTAGTGTATAGAATACAATCTTAAACTAAATAAAGCGTTTATGAAATTTATCGATTTTTCTGATAAATGAATGGAAATTAAGCATAATATAATCATATTAAAGTAATATAAAAATTTTGTTTAGATGACAATAAATCAAAAAGTTTTATTACTCATTTAAAATTCTAAAAAGGTCAATGTAGTAAGACAGTCATGTTTATAGTAAAGTACTATCCTATAGATTTATTATGGTTGATAATCAAACTAAATATATTGGAAAAAAACAATTTTGTTCAAAAGTTTCTGCAGAGGTTCCAACTTAAATTTTAACGAAAAAATATATTTGCCGAGCTAGCATGTTTTCCAAATCTCAGCGAGATAGCACGTTTTTTAACGCATTTACGAGATAGCATCTTTTTCCTCTAACTCGACGATATGTAGATGTTAAGTAAAATGATATATTAATATTAATATGGATAGAGTATTCACAAATTTGAAGAATTATGTATGCAATTCATCAACATTCGATTTTAGTTATATCATGATGGCACAAATGTGAAGCCTCTGAATGAAGCCACTGCTGTTATTTCACCTTTCAAGCGTTGACGAATAATAGCGATCATGACTACAGAATGAAAAAAGCCCCAGATACCATTTCACCGTTTCAAACGTTATTAACTACAGATCATGATCACACAGCAGAAAAATATGTAGATGCAATCATTTCGCCTTTTCGAACGTTGAAAACTAGTTCTGTTTTATCTGGTAGTGAAAAAAAGTTTCATTTGGAATATTTAGCTAACCCAAGAGCAAAATCTAAGGAAGACAAGAATAATACCGCTTCTCGGCTCGTAGTTTTTATTATTTATGTAAGTAGGTAAAATGTGGGAGCACGGGCTCACTTGCCCCCACAGGGATATAACCTCACCTGAGCCCGTGCCTCTCACAGGGATACGAGCTCACTTGAGCCCGTGCCCCCACAGGGATCGAGCTCACGTGAGTCCATACCGACCTACCCAACGCCCTTTTTTTTAAACGTGCTCACTGAGCCCGTGCGTAGAAATACGAGCTCACTGAGCCCCTGCGCCCCTGTTCACCCGAGCTCGTACTGACCCCCCTCCCCCTCACCATCATCACTTTTTCTTAGCAAAAGTGTTTCTTTTTTTTATAGTTTCAATCGGTTTTCGAAACAATTTTAAGTTCCTGTATAGCTTGGCACACAGTGGCCACTCTCAGTGGTCCCCGCAAGTGAAAAAATATCTTTGGTTTATTTATCAATATCCGCGCTATGAAAAAGTTTCAAAGCGTTTGTTTATCTTTAGAAATAATTTTAAGTTTATAGCTCGGAGCACTGTGGCCACTCTCCGTGGCCCACGCTAGGGAAAAATATCTTTTGTTTGTTTTTATCTTTCGAAGTTCAAGGCCACTAGCTTTCGAAAGAATTTTAAATTTATCTTTGGAAATAATTTTAAATTTTGTATATTGAATCACTGTGATCACTCTTCGAGGTCCGAGCTAGTAGAGAAATATCTTTTATTTGTTTATGTTTGGATATAATTCCACTCTTCAGTAAGAACAAACTATATTCTCTTTTAAGAAATTTATTGCGCGTTGAAGACCACTTGTTCTCGAAAGAATATTAAGTTTATCTTTGGAAATAATTTTAAGTTTTAGCTCAGAGCACTGTGACCACTCAAAAATATCTTTTGTTCATTTATCGAGGCGGTCAAGGCCACTTCGCTTTCGAAAGCATTTAAACTATATATTCTGAAATGTTGTAAGATTTGAAAAATTAAATAAAATAAAACTTCCTTTCAATTATAAAAAATCATTTTATTTCATATTTTATAATGAAAAGGTTCTGATAATTCATTGATTCTTCTTGAATGATGATACTTATAGGCATCCACTGTTTCATTGCCATTACATTTTGAAGTGCACATACTGGATATTCGCAAGCAGTATGATCAGTGCATGGAATTTGTTGAGTAGGCAGAGTTTTTAAAGAAGGGCATCCCATTTCCTGAATATTGAATAGTGACCTGAAAGTTATTAACATACGACTTTTTTTAGTTTATATGTATAAAGCAAACCCTGGTAGAAACCATAAGTTAGTTATTTATCAGTTAACTTTACGGCTAAAATTGCACATTGCAATTATGGCATTTACACTTCATAAAATATTTATTTCAAGTAATACTAAAACTTTTAGATGAATGATATTATTTTTGCTATAATGCTTCCATTTAATTAACTTGTTAGCTATAAGATATAGTTAATATTTCTACCAGGGAAGTAATAATTTTTCACGTGACTTA
>JAPYZP010018010.1:0-12694 GCA_030522985.1 Torymus sinensis
ATGTTGTAATCCTTTTCAGGTTTCCGATTCGAATGTTGAATTTAAGAAAGTCACATTTGAATATCCGACGAGGCCAGGAACAATAGTTTTGAACGAGTTAGAACTTAACGTTCCAAGTGGCCTTACGGTTGCGTTAATTGGTTCAAGCGGATGTGGCAAAAGCACGATAATTCAATTACTTATGAGATATTACGATCCGAATGCTGGCTCTGTCGTAAGTACTAAATATATGAAGAATCTGTGGCTCTGACGTTTGCATCGTTAGAATGCAACGAAATAATTTTTTACGTTTGATAATTAACGTTGTTGAACAATGGAAATTTTATCTAAACCTTTATGTCATAAAGTGATTTTATACTATAAAATACTAAATCTATCCGCAAAATTAATATTCATTAGCATAAATTTGAAGTAAAATGATATTATTTTATTTCGTTGCACTCCAACGTAGCAAATTAACTTCAGACACAAGAATCTTTGATATAAAAGAAAACCGTTACCAAGTTATTGGCACGTAGCTTCCTCCAAATTAATTTATCGTTTCTATATGTATAGTACTTATATAGGTCGAATATAAAATATGTTCAAATATTTCAATTCAAATTTTTACTGATTGTAGCTATTTATATTCTGCATTATCATGATTTTTCACAAAAAAATTGACCGTTTAGTTTGGGAGTTAGAAGCTTTTAAAGAAAAAAAACACGTTTTTGTTAATAACAAAAGAACCGTGATAGCTAGGAATCTCTTTTTTTTAGAAAATATCGGTATTTGAATTCTCTTCCAAATGCTACCTATCCGATTATAATATCTCGATCCTATCATTAAAAAAAAACCAAGAATAAATTTTGAGAAAATCGAAAATTAGAAATAAAACAAAAACGCCTCGGCCCTATCAAAAAACGGATTTTTGACCCGCAATCACAAAAATTGACCTGCCCTATTAAAATCGACCGATTATAGAAGCTGAGATCCTGGCGTATACACGCACACACACACACACACACACACACACACACACACACACATCCATACAATACAGACATTTTTTAAAAACCATGTATTTTGATTCCTATAACACCTCGGAAAACAATTATAACATGTTTTTCAAGAGAAAGCAAAAAATTATCAATACCAGATTTTTATTAAAGACTCACTTTTTTCAATAGGAAATCAGCAAAACTGACATAAAATCCATCGCTCAGACATCGTTGCGAAAACAACTCGGTCTGGTCTCGCAGGAGCCAACGCTATTCGCTCGCACCATCTCAGAAAACATTGCGTACGGCGACAACGAACGCGAAGTGCCGATGCCGGAGATCATCGAGGCCGCCAAAAAAGCAAATATCCACAATTTCGTCTCGGCGTTACCACAGGGCTACGAGACTATATTGGGTGACCGCGGAACACAGCTGTCCGGCGGTCAAAAACAGAGGATCGCAATCGCCAGGGCATTGCTCAGGAATCCAAAAGTTTTGTTGCTCGATGAAGCGACGTCCGCACTAGATTCCGAGAGTGAAAAGGTAATTTTTACGTTATAAAAAATAATTTTTATTTAAAAAATAACTAAATTTAAGTTTTCCGAGGCAATTAAATATAAAACATATTGCATTGTTTTATTTACACGAATAATTTTTTTTTTATACAGATTGTACAAGCTGCTCTTGATGAAGCAAAAGCGGGTAGAACATGTATTTTGATAGCCCATCGATTATCCACAGTCGAAGACGCTGATGTCATTTGCGTGGTTAATAAAGGATCAATTGCCGAGAGTGGCACACATGCTGAATTAATTGAGAAGAAAGGCATGTACTACGAACTGTTGTGCTTGCAAAATTAAGCAAAGTGTTTGATGGTGCGATATTTTTTTAAAGAGTGACAATGATGTGAATGTGTAAGACATTATAATGTACAAAGTATTTATACTTTATTGTTGAGATATTTTTAGTACTTAAATATATATATCGTGAAGCTTTTGATATAACTTTTTACTTTTAAGATAAATGTAAAGAATTCACATAGATATAATGATGTTATTTTACCTTTAATTAAGAATAAAAATTAATTTATTACTTATTTTAATTAATAAAAAAATTTTAACTATTTATTTTTTTAAATATATTACAAAACTGAAAAAGATATACTCAAGTTCACACCTTACCTGTTCCAAAAGCATACTCCTATAAGAGATTTTGTTACCTTAAAATATTTAAGCAATTTTATAGCATAATCCATTAAATGTTGCTATAAAGATAGTTGCTATAATTTTTTTTTGAATATTTAAATATATATTAATGAAAAGCAAAATGTTTACAATAAAAAGCTTTTAAATTTTAAAATATGTATACTTCTTTTTTAGTTTACAAAAAGTTTGGAAATTTTTTACTTAATATGAATGATTTGATTAGTGATTTGTATTAATGAAGAGCAGCTAACAAATTATTTTCACTTCAATGGTATTGTTATATAATCATAAGTTTGAATTACATTTGCAAAATATGAGAAAATTTCCTTAACCAAACGTAAATTCTTATAATTCACCTAATCTATATAAATCAACATATTTGACTATTTGTGCGACATATGTGCAGATTTGATCAGTAAGATAAGTTAGCGATTATACTAGTACGTCAATGAATACCTTAAAATTAACGATATTTTTTTATTATTTAGAACTTCTGCATGCATTTTTGTGGGTTTGGAGAAATAAAAAAATGTCTTAAGTTTGGATTATTATTATAATGTGTGAAAACGCAATACTTATACTTGAATAAATTTAATTAAAATAAAGTATAAAACATTAAAACCATTTTCCATTTTCAATTGTCATATAGTATTTATATATTTCATCTTTGATTTTATAAATAATAGTTATATAAAATTATAAAATATTTATTGCGATATAAAAAACCATTTTAAAAATGGATATTAGTTTAAAATTTAAAAAAGATTATTTCTATTATAAAGGAGTGGAAGATGCTCTAGTGCCAGGCTTATACCTTCGAGACTTTGAATGAGTAAGCAACCATTCTGCCAATTTCTTGTTGTTACTTTTAATAGCGAGATTCAAAAATATTTCATACCATTCATCGCCGTAGCTTAAATAGCAGCCTATAATTAATTAAAAAAAAATTATTAAAATTATAAAAACGTATACCTATAATAAACTAACAAAAAAATATATAATACCTTTGTCATATAATATATTCAAGCACGTAAAGTCTTTTGATTCAGTATATAAGTAATAATAAAGAGCCATACAAAGAGCGTTTTCTCCAGCTATGGTTTTTAATTCCGGATCCGCACCTGAAATCCAAGTTTAATGAAAATAGATTCATGCATTATTTAAAAGAATTTCTAATTAAATTCTGTGAGTTTTAATACCTTTCGCGAGCATAAGTTCGATCAATGCTTCATTACCATGAAAACAAACGCGATGAAACGGCGTCACACCGTCAGACAGCAGTTTCACGTTTATTAGTTCAGGATAGTTTGAAGTCAGTTGAATGCATTTCATTGAACTAAATATGTTAGAGCAATTCTAAAAGTAAAAAAAGTAAATTTATTATATTATTTCAAGTTTAAACATTATACTTGTTAATGGCGATCAAGTAACATTAAAAAAAAATTGTTAGTAACGAATTCTTGGCGTTAATAGTTACACTTACGTTACATGCATTATGAAGTTCACTCAAAATTTTGTGGTAATCAAAATTATCATTTTTCGAATGGCATTCCAAATGGTTTTGGTCTTCTTTTTCTCTTACAAGTTTATTTTTGTTTGGATTGTTCTTATCTAAAACATTCCAATTAATTTTCGTATCATTTCAATTAAAATATACGCGCGAAGAAGTAAAATCACGAAACAACGAACCTCTTAATCTGTAAATAATATACGTGCTCGCGCCGATAATCGTTAAAACGGCACAGGCTGTCATGCCGTAAGTTTCTCTATCAATTTTAGACAAGTATAACAAACAATTCTGAAGAGAACTTGACAGCACGTTGTAAATTGATGAATCATTGGTCGATACAACTACTTCTTGCTCCATTTTAATATATTAGTTATTTTAATTTCCAGTGAGTGCTTGTTTTGAAAGGTTTTGGCATATGAATGATTTTCGACACTCTCACTTCTTAATCTGAAACGAAAGCATCGGCATTACAATTTTATCGATAAATTCAATGTAAGTCCTGATGTATGCGAGAGATAAATAAAAACTTCGCGACTGCACAATGAAATATTGCTGATTAAAGGAGTTTAATCACCTTTGCGTGAAATAGCGTTTTATTTATAAACGTTATACATTTCAGATATGATATTGAAACTTTAAACTTATTATTTTTATTTATAAACATGGTCAATGTAAAACGATATTTTTAAGAATGATTCGAAAATTAATATTGAACTAATATAATTCCTAAATAATATTTAATAGAAAAATTAAAGTTGTGTACTAAATTATTTTTATATTATTACTCTTATTTTCATCAATCCGTTGTTGTATATGCAATCGTATATAATAATATTAGCGCAATAGTTTTTTTAATGTACCCTGGCAAAAGTGCCACTTTCGGCCAATGTATGGTAAAAAATAGTATACGCACTACGGGACGAAAATTAGCCAACCCCCATCTCGTGTTTACCACTCTCGCCTTCGGATCGAGTTGCAATTTACACGAGCTGTGGACTGTCCAAGTTTTTTCCTCCGTAGGTGTGTAATATACTATTTTTAACTATTAGTTTAACCAGAATACACATCCTTTTAGTCAATGTTTTTTAACCCTTTCAGTCGCCAATTAAATTCAAGAAAACATGTTTTTTTTTTTACATATATTGGCTTATAACAATTATAAAACAATTATGTATTGACAAAAAAATTCTTTTCGACTTGAAGTTCAACTATCTAAAAATGCAAAACTTTCAGGATTTTACGTAGAATATAAATAAAATGATAAAAAAAAACCAATAAAAAAAGAGTGCCGATATATCGGATCATGAGACTGAAAGGGTTAAAAGAAAAGATAAATTCAATTTTAAATCAACGTTTATTTTATCTTACAATTAATATATGCATTTAACGTGCTGTATTATTTAAAGTTATTTCACACAGTGCAAAGTGATAACTGTCGAAACTACTTTTCAACCGATTTTTGCACTTGTCCAATGGGAAATGCTTTTGCACATTCCAAATTTTATTGTCACGTTCTTTCACATTCCTTAAATCTTACGCGGTGCGCATGCGAGCGCAATGTCAGTTGGTAAAGAAGAATTCTATACAACAAAATGGGTTTGTTCGTTTTAGGAAAGGTGACGTCCTCTATGTTTCTCTACGCAGGACCAAAGATAAAGCAGATGTTCCTTTTTCGTTAACCAAACAAACTAATCGATAGTATAGTGTTTACTAATAAAAATGCGTATTTTTAATAAATTTTATCGCTATTAATACTTATATACATATACAACAAACGAAAAAGCAGTTGATGAGAACTCACGTTCTCTACAGAAATGCCCGATGAAATGCTACAATTTTTGGTAGCGAGCCTAGTATTGATATAAGTATGTCGCTTATCTGAGACATAATTTTTAATTGTGTAAGCCAAAGAAACGTTTACGTAATTTCCACCACTATTCGAAATTAAATTTCACGGTAGAGTGTGCAGAGTGCAGTGTACTATTATGATTGTTAGCGATTTGATCGTCGTTTAGGTTATGAAGATTTATCAGTTTAAAGGGAAAATTACTCGAAAAGATGGTTAATACGGGATTGTTGGTGTTGACGAATCCAAATAAAGTTGCGAAATTGCTGTCCGTTATTAAAAAACATGTATTAAAAACGCTGTATATCCAATACTTCCCTGAGAAAAATATTCTTGTCTCTAGTACCTATTCTTTGCCACAAACAAAATTGAGAGGTTCTCGATATTCTCAGATTATAGCTAATATTTATGCAGTTGCTTCAACTCATACTAATTGTTTGGATGTAAGAGTTTTATTATCGAGTTTAAAAAATCCAAATGGATCAATTATTCATACAAAACGACCAGTGGAATTAGTTATTTTTGATCGGACCTACAGTAGCAACGATGCAAATACTTTTATGCAAGATTGTTTGTCTAACACATCAATGGGTTGTAAATTTATAACATTTGATGAAAAAGATCAAGACAATGATTATAATGAAAATAATGTAAATGATGTACAGGAAGAAAATATTTATAAAAATGTAGTACTTGGTGGAACTTTTGATAGACTACATAATGGCCATAAAATATTTATAAGTGATGCTATTCTCCGTTGCTCTGAAAAGCTTACTGTGGGTGTAACTGATGCAAATATGATAAAAAGTAAATGTTTTTTTCAATAAATATAATACTTCCTAAAGTAATTTTGAAATATCCTAATTTTTTAATTTTTAGGGAAAATCTTATGGGAACTGATTGAACCTTGTTCTAAGCGTATAGCTGGCCTAAAGGAATTTGTGGAAGATGTTGATCCGTCTTTATCTTATGATGTTGTATCAATTGCTGATATGTATGGACCAACCAAAGATGATCCTTCATTTAACATGATTGTTGTAAGTGAAGAAACTAAAAAGGGTGGAGATATGGTTAATGCGAAACGTGCAGAAAATAATTTAAAAAAATTGGATATTCATATTGTAAAGTTAGTAGAAGATTCAAACCATCAAGAACATGAGGAATTAAAAATTAGTTCTAGTAACCACAGGATGCGTTTGCTTGGTACAAGATTGAAGGAACCTGTAAGTATTTATATATTAAACAATTGAGTTTTTTTAAAATAATCTATATTTTCATGAATATTTGATGTATATTTAAAAAAATTATAAACATAAATAAATAAAAGCAAATTTATTCTAGAATTTGGAAGGGAAACAAATCAGGCCTTATATAATTGGACTAACTGGTGGTATAGCTAGTGGCAAGTCATCCATTGCAGATAAATTGGAAAAATTAGGGGCTGGACTAATTAATTGTGATTTAGTTGCTCATTCCTTGTATGCACCTGGCATGAAATGTTATAATTTAATTGTTGATACATTTGGACGTGAATATTTAAATCCAGAGGGTGAAATAAACAGAAAAGCTTTAGGTAATCTAGTCTTTAATGATAAGGTGAGAGAAATATATATATATTGAAAAAATATTTTATCAAAATCAAAATATAATAAAATAACAATAGATTAATTTTTTTAGAATGAGTTAGATAAATTAAATAAACTAATGTGGCCAGTTATTCTTGATGAAACTAAGAAGAAAGTAGATGAACTGTGCAAACAAGGTTTTGATATTATTATTGTTGAAGCAGCAGTTTTAATACAAGCAGGCTGGCAACCTGTTTGTCACGAAATTTGGACATGTATCATTCCACAAGAAGAAGTAAATTAATGATAACATTTATGATTTTTTACTTTCAATCACTTAATAATACTTTATGTTAATTTTTTAGGCTATTAAAAGGTTAGTTGAAAGAAACAATCTAAGTGAAGAAGAAGCCAAAAAACGAATTTTATTGCAACCAAGTAATACTGAACAAGTTGAAAATGCACATGTGGTTGTTTCTACTTTATGGAGCCATGAAATTACTCAACAACAAGTTGAAAAAGCTTGGAACCAAATTGTAAAAGATTTAGAAAAATATCCAAAAAGCTAGTATATAATTTTGTATATTATAAGTCTAAGCATGTATGTAATTGTAAGTAACAAATTTTGCAGGGTTTTGAGTGTACAGGTCTAAATATTTTTAAATTCGATCATATTTACAGATTGTAAAATATATACAAAATATATGTTTATAATTAATTAAAATTTTTACTTCTAAACATGTCTTATTAGTCATTAATAAATGTGATATACACACTGCGGCTCCCGCACTTTTAAACACTTCAGTGAAGAAAAGGTATGCACAAATAGTACCTGACATCTCACATTCATCTATTCTAACAGAAATTGATTTATTAGTATTTTGTGTTATATATGTAAAAAATCGTTCTTATGCTGTAAAAATGTAATTGAAAAACATAACGTTACAGAGCTTTAGAATCTTTTTATTAATCTTTAAGACATATAGTTTTCTTACTTTCATTATTCTCTGGTTGTCATTCTAAAAGAAAATAAATGATATGAAAAATATGCATACAATGGTGTAGTATACTTCATTATAGAACGTATTTTTAAATTATTTTTGTTTAAGTACTTTAAATTTAAACATTTTCTCCTGTTCCGAATATAGTAGTACCGCAGAATCGTAATACTTGCTCTATATGTAGGAACACGCCCACTTATTTTGTCGAAAACCAACATATCTGTATAAGAATGAATGTATGGTTACTTGATGCAAAAACGTATTACACAGCAAAACATGTTTCTGTAAAAGCACTATGAGATAGTAAAATTACATCCATTTCCCGACCTTGAGTAAGATAACTTTACTACTCTCAAAGACGTAAAAATACTAAATAGTAGCATAAACAGAGAATGGCCTATAGAAACTTACACTAATTCCTAGTAAATATACAGAATCTCTCTAACAATTTAACTATATTCTAGTAAATTTGCAGAATCTCTTTAGCAATTTTACTATCTTTGTATAAAATAGTTTGAGACTAGTAATTTTATTGTCTAAGCAGTAATTTGACTAAACTGAAAGCAACCAGACTAATAAAATTACTGCTCAGACAGTAAAATTACTGTTCAGACAATAAAATTATTGCAAAATACTGCTCTCAGACTAGTAAAATTGTCACTAGTGGAGCAATTTAACTGCTTTGAGCAAAAACCGGATTCGTTCACTATTCTCAAAGTAGTAATTTTACAAAAAGATTTTTTACTATGTAATATATTCAAAGCAGTAAATCATTAATGTAATTTTAATTTTACCATCTGCTATTAATTTTGAACTCGGATTTTTTACAGTGTAGTTGTAAAAATTAATAGTTCAAAATTAATAGCAGATGGATGTAGCAGTTTTTCTATAATAGACAACATTAAATTTACGTTCTAATATAGAGGTAAATGACACCCTGCGTGTGAATTTACTAGGTAAAAAACAAAATTGTTAGATTGAAACTGGGGGATAATCCGGTGTATAATGTATTCCCAAACGCTCAGTTACTTTTCCACACGCTCCTTTCAGCGTGTGGAAAAGTGGCGGTTTGCTCACGCAAATGCGTTTGCAAACTCGAACTTTGCGCACGATGATAGCAAAAATTATATTTTTCACACAGCGTGCACAAAACACGGCATTTCGCTTGTTTTCCGTGTGCAAGTGTTTGGCACACTGTTTCACATACGTTCCGATTTCTTTTTATTTACAAAATTTCTAAAAGGAAACGTATGTTTAGAAAACCGCTTTACCGATTCAAAACAAATAACAAAACATAACAGTTCGTATATGAGGAAATCCAGAATTTTATTCAATGTTACTTGTCCCAAAACCGGTCAAAGTTTTTTTTTTTAAGGTACAGCTTCTGGACATGGTTTTTCTTATTTCTTAATTGTGTCGCCAACGAGAAAAATCGTGTACAATTAAAAATGTCTTTGTCTCACATTGTTTTCAAAGGTTGAAATTATTCAAAAAAATGGCAAAAAAGCCCCTTTCTTTAAACCTCAGCCATTTATCCCAGAATCGACCAAATTGAAATTTAAAAAATAGTACATTGTGCAACAAGGGGAGAAAATGATTTTTAACGAAGGCATGAGGACCTTTTTTACGTGTGTTTTCACCTGAAACCAATGAGAAATGGCCATTTCTCACCTAAAACAGGTGAGAAATAGCCATTTCTCACTAGTTTTTCATTTCTCACCTGTTTTAGGTCTCCTACTTTCACACGTGAAAAAGGCCCTATTTCATGCCTGAGTTGAGAAAAATCGTTTTCACCATACCCTGGCCGAAAGTACCAATTTCGCTCCCGGCTCCGAAACGCGAATGTGATATTTCGGCCCGAGTATGGTGAAAAATCGTATACTCAAAATGGGGATAAAGAGGGCCACCTCAGAGCACCTGTTCGCCACCCTCGCCTTCGGCTCGGGCGGCAATTTACACATGCTCTGGACTGGCCAACTCTTTACCTCCCTTGTTTTGTAATATACTAATACGCCCCACGGGAGAAAATAAAGAATACCTATGATTGCATGTTTATCACTCTTGCCTTCGGCTCAGGTGACAATTTACATACGATCTGAGATATTCTTTAGTTTTGCTCCCTAAAGCGCAATGTACTAATATATACGTATAGAGTATTGTATTACTATTTTTCTTATCAAGTTGCGCCAAATTCAATTTTCCATATACCCCGTAAACTATCAGTTTCTCACATGCTCAAATCACTTTTTTCCGCAACATTTATTTGATTGACAACTAGAAAGTAATGAAATTAAAGAAAAAAAATTGTATAACTAACAGTATCATGAAGTTCATGATGTTTTTTAATTTCCCTGCCATATTATTTCTTAAAAAATCATTGAATTTCAAAACGAGTCAAAATAATGCAAGTTCTTTTTTGATGGACTGCATTTTTGCAGCAAAACTATTATTTTGAGTAAACGATTGGAAAATATTTATATAGCTTCAAACTAATCTTTTTTTCTTGAAATTTCTATCAGATTTGACGAAATTATCAATATCAATATATGTGTGTATATATATACACACACGCACATTTCTAATAAAAAAGACTCAGATCCTAAAAATATATTTTATTGTTTCAAATCTAAACAATCTATCCAGAGATTTGAAAAATTAAATGTATAAATCTGTTAACCCTTGCACTGCCGATATTTTTGTCGAAAAATAATGGTCTTTATTTGTTCCGTAAATATTTATTTCTATCTTTATCGTGTACGTCATCTACAGGTTTATATTATAGAGACCCAAATAGTCACATTGCGGGAATCCAAAGGCTAACAATAGTTTTTTTTTTATCGATTCATTGTGGATATTCAGGTTTTACCTTTTATGTATAATGAAATAAAAATACCAAAATTCTCATAAAACATGATTTATTTTCAATTGTTTACACTTAATAACGTTTTGGGTAAAGGTGATGTAAGCTATATTAGTATAATACGTAAAATCATATTTAACGTCTATCATTAATAAGATATCGATAGAATTTCGTTCGAATTTTACGCAGAATTGATCGACACAGTAATCATGAAGTCAAATTACTTTGGAATACAATCACATTTCATTTACCTATAAGGTGTACGTTAAGATATAAGAAAGTAAGATATCCTGCTAGGATAACATGATTTGAAGAATACAAATATAAAGATTTTCCATTTTTTTTTTTTAGTTGTGTATATTTCATACAAATACTGTTATTATTTGTTACTTCAATAATCGTCAATTCTACTATGCAATTGCATATGTCTAGATTAAAATGAGTAAATTTTATTAAATTTTCAACCCATATTTACATCTTCACCTTCTTTCTCTTCAGGATAAACGAGACTAAACAAGGCATGTAACGCGGCCTTTGCTGCAATCTTCTTGGCATCCTTCTTATTTTTTGCTATAAAACAATAAAACAGTATGAATATCAAGATTTATCGAATTTCTGTGTTTTTTCTGCATAAAATTTACCTGTTCCATTGTATTCTTGTCCTTCAATATCGACAGCAAGAGTAAACATAGTGTTAGGTGGATTTCCGAGACGGCTAACTTCAGTGTATGTAAGACCAGGTCGCATTTGATTGAGTAACATAACTGGATGAATTGTTGTGGCATTTGGAGGTAATTCTTTTTGTACAACAACTTTGCTACTTTCTTTCTTAACTTTTCCAGGAGATACGCCTGGTCGTGGTACTGGAACAACTGTGCCCTGATTTTGCCATTCGAGGAACAATTTGTAGAGAGCAAAACTTGCTAATGAACTCCATGGAATTTCATCAGGTTCTTCAGAGGTTGTTTCCATACTATTTCCGTCACCTTCTTTATTTTCTGAACCATCTCCAGTGTTAACAACAGCAGGAGGTGCTGCTGCTCCTTCATTTTCCGCATCCATGCGAGCTTTCATGGCTGCTGCTGTCATTTTTTCCAACAGTAAGCTCTTGAGCGCATTTTCAGCGGCATTTTGACGTGCAAGGGGTTTCGAAATTCCTTGACCAACATAAGTTTTGCCATCAATCTATAAAAATTTTTAGTTTTTTAATTTTTTTAGAACATATTTTAGTTTATTAGTCGTTAAATGAAAATATTAATTAATTATTGATATTTACCTCAGCATGAACCAGGAACAATGAATTTGGCAAAGACGATTGCGTTTCAGGGAATGTGAATTGAACTCCTGTTTTCATTTCATTTAAAACCATAATAGCATTTTTTGGTTGCAATGTTTTCCTCAATCTCTGGTTCATTCTCAATCGTTTCAATTTCCTGTTTACTTTTACTGAAAAAATACAATATTTTATTTTAATTTTTCAAAAGTTAAATAATATTTAAATTTGGTTTATAATGTTATGCAATATTCAGTAATATGCTTTCACATTGATTAATGGTATACTAAACTCTACAGCATTTCTACCGGAGTACTTAGATAAACATATCTTCAAGTTTGCGCAGCGATTTGTCATCATTTTATTATAAATTATATTGTTTTGTAATTGTAAACATATGATTGAATTTTTTTTTATATATATATTTTTAATATTCTATAGTCATATATATATA
>JAPYZP010018052.1:0-10698 GCA_030522985.1 Torymus sinensis
ATTTTATGAAATTTTTCCATATGGATTTTTTTAGATCCATCTGGATTTTAACCAAATCCATATGGATTTACATGGATTCCATATGGATTTTATGAAATGTATCCATATGGATTTTTGTTAGATCCATCTGGATTTTAGCCAAATCCACATGGATTTACATGGATTCCATATGGATTTTATGAAATTTATCCATATGGATTTTTGTTAGATCCATCTGGATTTTAGCCAAATTCATATGGATTAGGCAGTACATTTTTTCCAAAATACTTGTAGATTTGTCGTGTAGGTGTCACGTAAATTTCGGTATTAATTTTTGGCAATATCCAGGTAGATTTTTATATAAATTTACTGCAAAATTTAGGTGGATCTTAATATAAATTTACTGCAAAATTTAGGTGGATTTTAATACGGATTTTCGACAAAATTCAGGTTGTTTATGGATTTTCAGTCGAAATTCATTTTACTCCCGTGTTATAAATAGTACTTTATTCCCATCTCCATTGTGGTCACTTTTTCCGCATTTAGCGAGAATAAAGTAAAAGAGGGAATCAACCGCTACTTTTGTCACGTTTTCTAAGTCTATAGTGGCCATTGTAGACTTAACTCTTTGTGGCATACATTTTTTATATGGATGGATTTTCATAAAAATTGGTTTATAAGGGTTTTTGAGGGCGCTGATTACGAATTTGAACTAGGATTTTTGAAATTATTGAAATTCAAAATGGCTGCTAAAATTTAAAAAATTTATAAATTTTACTGAAAATTACAGATCGGTGATTACGAATTCGTACATAAATTTTCAAAATTCAAATGGTGGATTCAAAATGGCGACCACAAATATGGAAAATTAACATAAAATTTAGAACCATTTAGGAATTTCGCTGAAAATTACACATAGGGGTTTTGTGGGTCAGTGAATACGAATTGGTACTCAGATTTCCAAAATTCAAAGTGGTGGATTCAAAATGGTGACCACAAATATGGAAAATTATAAAATTTGGAAAAATTTAGAAATTTTGCCATCCATATGGATTTTTCTGAAATCTACCTGGATTTTAGACAAAACCCATATGGATTATGCAACCAATCAGAGGGCGAGAATAAAATCATTACAACATACTTATGCCATGCAGTTTTTTTAGGTAGGATATAATTAACTTAAATTTAACAATTTATATCAAAACAGTTACTCCTTTGTTATTTGAACTTTTATTTTTTTACTTTCATAGCAGAAATCTTTAGGTCTGCAATTAGCCAAGATATTCCTTTCAATTCTCTACGTTCCAGGTTACGAAATTTTGCATCATCCGCGAATGTAATTACGTCTCTACAGTCGCGTCAGGCAATTTGGATATTCTTGGGTATCCGTACATTAAAGGAAATTAATGCCGTCATATATAATAAATATATTTCTCTTCACAGTTAGGAACAAGCCAAATATGATTTTAATAAATACTGCGATTAGAAAATAATACGAAATAAATATGTATACGAACAAAATGCAGAGAAAATCCGATTCGATATTTTTCGATATATAACCGCAATCATTCTTTTATAGGTGGAAGGGGAGGGGGTGGGGGCAAAGCTTCTTTTATAAGAAGCCATTTTTAAGATACTGTAAATCTTTAGTTAAACTTCATTTTATTCAGTAGTTTTTAAAACAGATTTAGCCTTTTTTAACCATGTGTTGATCTCTTCGGTAAAATAACCATTTTTTTTTATATAGTTCTTTATTAACGCTTGGCACATCCTTTACTCCATGTTTATTCAAATAATATCGAAGTGATCCTTGAAAAAGAAAATTATTTTGTATTTATTAATCTATATAGTTCCTTTTAGTAGCATAGATTTATATATATATATATATCTCACGTTCGATTGCATCACTTTTATGTGGCGAAATTGCTCGGCGTTTGTTTCGTCGATTCGGTGTCATCACTTGTTCCCCTTCGGACACGCATCTTTTGACTATTTCATCTGGATTATAAAAATAGGTAAGCATTTTTTTACTAAACATGCTTGCCGTCTTAGCGAGTAGCCATTTGCTCCACAATTCACGGGGTACCGTCAAGTTGTGTTTTATATACACCACCTAAATTATAGAAATATATTAATTATATTATTTATTGTATGAATTATAAAAGGGAGAGGAAGAGCAAGTGAAAGAGCGAGAAAGAGAGGAAGAGAGAAAGAGAAACCTAGATCTCTCTCTCTCTCTCTCTCTCTCTCTCTCTCTCTCTCTCTCTCTCTCTCTCTCTCTCTCTCTCTCTCTCTTTCTCTCTCTCTCTCTCTCTCTCTCTCTCTTTCGTTGTCTATTATATAACATACCTTTCGTCCATCAACCACAAACTTATCTCGAAATTGTCGGCCACTTGAGCTGCTTTCCTCTAACTCTGGTTTCAAAATTTGTTTTGACTCGCGTATGGATGTTGACGGTTTGAAGTTGTTTTCATCATCTGTTTCATCGTCGTCTGATATTCGTCCTTTTCTCATTTCATTGTCACTACTTCTCTTTCTTTTCTTTTCAGGGGCGCTGTCTTTCTCTTCTCTCTTTTCTTGACGATCGCTGTGGCTACGCTTGCTACCTTTCAATTTTGCAGCGGTTTTGATTGATTTTGGATCATCTATAAATTCTTCTACTACTGTATCAAATGTATATATTTAATATATTAATAGTATATTTATAATTATATATTTTGTATTGATTATACACACAGGTAAACTCTTGTTGCTTCAGCTTATTGATCGGAGAGAGAATACAATTCAACAATTTCTGAAAATGTTTATGATTCATTAATTGTTATTTCGATACATCCATAAATAATAAAGAAGGTTCAGCGGGTGATACATAAGACGATCTTATATATTGTTTACAAAATATATAAACGTATAATCGTACATAATAGTAACAATTTGTAAATTTCAAAGAATAACATAATTAGTGGCATATAAAATTTAATTAAATTTTAGTTTTGATGAGTTGGAAATGAAATAATATAATTTTCTAGACGCCGTGCGGGAAGTTCAATTTCCCACACGGTTTTTAAAAAAGCGAGAGGGGAAATCGAACTTCCCGCATCTTGTGTGAAAAAATAATATAATACGTAACTCGTGCGGAAATTAGGTGAGTCATGCACGGGCGAAGTTTGTCACCCGAGCGAAGCGAGTTTACTAGTTGCTACTATTGTGACAATTATTATCATCCACGACTTACACCACACTGAACCTATAATCTAAATATTTGAATTAATGATACTGTACCTGTTTTGTGACATGAGATTTTGGCGTCAGGGCTAGAAATATTATTTTATGATGATATCAAATAAATCATATCTTTATTAAATTATAAATATTTTTAACCCTTTGAGTCATAAATTTGTCTAGTAATTAGTTCCTTGAGGACACTGATTATGAATATAATATCACGAATAAATACACAAATTCAAGAGAGGACATATGGGGTTACTATCGCTCAAAGGGTTAACTGTGTAAGAATTTCTATTAAGTCAATAAAAAATGTAAGTCTTAAGGGTTTACTGTTCTTACAATAATATAATGATACACTGACTTAGCTACTAATTATGGATACGTAAACTTGATTTCCTTTTACTTACTTAAAGATCTTTCGGCTATTTCATTTATATTGTCATTTGGAGATTCCGGAAAATCATTATTGCTAAGAGAAGGAATGTCAGCCATACTTTCATGTTGCGCACTGGAGGTCTCAACATTGTTGTCAAAGGAAGTGTCCATAGTTACATTTTTATTTGACAAAGGATTAGCGACGTTCCCCTGAAATTATAACATTTTTTACCTTTTGATTTCATTGTTTCTTAAAAAAAAATGATGTCGGTATATTGTGAAGCATTTCAAGAATCAATTTGAATAATTAATGAGTAAACAATGTTTTTATATTAATTTAATATTTCAATTTACTTAATCTGTCTATTATTTAAATACATTAATAAAATACTCTTTTTTTTTAAATTTTTAATTGTTTTATCGATCGAATTAAATGTTAATTTGTTAATGTCAAAATGTTTTTCAGAATTTGATAAATGGAGTGTATGAGACAATTTCAACATACGAAGTGTGTTTCGGTAGTCATTTATTGTACAAATACATGTATTTTACACCTATGAATGCAGTAAAAAAATTATACGTGATTATATTAAAGATATTATACCTTTTCCGGTGTATGCGATGTAGGTGTTGAACCTAAAAAAAATATATTATTTGACACTGAATAAATTATTTTGTGTTTGTGTGTCTATGTGAATGTGTGTGTGCGTGTGCGTGTGCGTGTGCGCGTGTGTGATATATATTATATATAGGTGATTTTCTGTATAAATATAATGTTATTATGAAAATGCAATAAGTATCTTTAGCAACGTAGTAAGAAAATTTTTACGATTAGCTACAGAGTAGTGTTCGGTACCAATCGGAGAAAAAGGCTTCAAACACAAAGAACTGCCAAAAACATCTGATTTGAGTCGAACGATAAAAAGTGATAAAAATTACTTCATAATGTATTTTACCGTTTACAATAGAGCAACTTTGATTCACACTAGCCCTCGAGACGTGGAAATTAAATTGTTTTCAAAAAAATAAAAATAAAATAAATTTTATTCCCATCTCAACAAATATGGCCACTTTTTTCCTTGAAAAGCGGGACCAAAATTATATTTGTTTCCCTCTTTCAACAAATTTAACGTTTGCGAGAAATATGACGATATTTCCCCCTTTTGCGGGAAATATGGCGATATTTCCCGCTTTTACAAAAAATTAGTAAATTCCAAATAAAAAAGTAGCCTTAGTTGAGATGGGAATAAAGTACTATATGTACTATTTACCATACCCTGGCCAAAAGTGGCACTTCCGGTTCAGGCTCAAAAACGCGAATGTGGTATTTTCGGCCCGGGTATGGTAAAAAATAGTACCTATGGGACAAAAATTGGCCAGCCCATATCTCGTGTTTATCACCCTCGCCTTCGGTTCGGCTGGCAATTTACACGTGAAACAATTTACACGACTGTCCAAGTTTTTTCATCCCTAGGTGTGTAATATACTATTTAGATATCCTATTGTATGATACCGTATTTTATAATAATTCATAGTCGATTTTGCAGAGAACAATCCATATACTATTAATTTTATCAAGAAGCGCGTCAAGGAGTGAGCCCGTGTCTTATATAATTTTTTTTATTATAAAGCCCTATATACTTTGATATGATGGCACAGCAAAAACTTTGAGTGCTTTGTATTTTATCTATACAGAATTAATATTTAGCATATAGTACACTTGTTGAAATCTATGTCCATTAAACTAGAGAAATCTAGAGGTTTTATTAAAAATAGTATATACAAACATGTTAACGAGTATGTCCCTTGGAAGGAGGGTTGGATTTCATCTCGTCCTTTTTCTGTCGACATTACATCTAAAAATAATTCAAGAAAGGTATAAAAAATTTTATTTTTCATAAATTATGCTATAATAAAGAATGTCAAAATGATCTTAATTTGAAAAAAGATTTATGTCAAATTGTATATTAGTAACAACTATTACAATGTTAAATTAATTTAATCATAAAATGAAAATTATAATAAAAGGATTTTCGTATAAAAATATTCTAAAAATGTTCAAAGGATAGGGAGCTTGCATAAAGAAAAAACACTAGGTACATCATAAAAAATACAGAAAAATAATGCGAGATACGAGAAGTTAAATACGCGATATGTCACAAAAATCCTGAAAATTTTAACAACCGTAAATTTTATAATTTTTAAGTTTATAAAGAAAAAGTACTATTTAATTTATTTTGAGTTGTCAATCTCTATTCAAATTCCCACAAGTGCTATATTTCAAAATTAACATTTTCATGATTTAATACCAACATGCCAGCACATATAGAAAACTCCGAAATTTTATTGTTTATTTAAATAAGAAAAAGTCTTACCTGGTAATTTTGGTGTTAGAAAAGCCATAGCCTGTAATTTTTCATTGAAAATTCTCAGCGATTCCAGTTTTTCGTTTTGTTTGTTATACTGTATTTTTAATGTATTATATTCAGACTGTAAACGCATAAAGTTTTCGGTGAGTGTCTTAACCTTTTTTTCTAAATTATTTACATAATGTACATTATTATTTGGTTCAGTTAATATTGTAGGATTGAAGTTTGTAAATGCATTATTTTCATCAGATGTACTGTTTACAGTTTCTTGTACTTCATTGAATCTTCTTGATACAACAGTATTTGCATTGTCATCGGTATTTGATGAACGATCGTTATGGTCGGTTTTCAAAATCAACTGTGTTGTAGACAGCTGTTTCATTTTTGTGTCTAACAGTGCTCTCTGCTCTTGCAAACTTGATTGTTTTTTTTTATTATTCAACTACAAAATTATTAACTGATTTAGTTATTTTCCGAGAGAATTTTCCCTGGTAGAAATCATTTTTATTTAGAAACCAGGAGATAAATACTCTTTAAAATTACGATTAAGGTGGCTTCACCGCGTTAATTGGGAAGATTAATAACATTTTTTTACAATCGTTTGTTCACATCGTATAATGTAAAAAACGATATCACATAATAATATGATTCATAAAGTAACAAAAAAAATTTTTTTTTCAATGAAATTTCAATATGGCAAAAGTAGATATCGACAATAAAAAAAAATTCAACTATCAATGATAATCTTTTTTATTTTTGATCCGATTTAAAATTGGAAGGGCTCAAATTTATTCCTTGTACAATTTCATAGGGAGTCAACGATATCAAAATTGAAAAATTTTCAAAACCTGCAAAGATACATCCAGTTGTTTATAGATTCGTGTATACTTTTTAGACAGTTTAACCCATTAACGACCAAAGACGTCATTTTTTGAACATGTTTTTGATTGCAAAATTCATTTGTAAAACATAAGGTACGGTACCTTGGATCAATTTATTGTTTCGTTTTACAAATGAATTTTGCGATCAAAAACATGTTCAAAAAATGACGTCTTTGGTCGTTAAAATGACGTCTTTGGTCGTTAATGGGTTAATTAAACAAATAGTTGTATCTTCGCAGGTTTTGAAAATTTTTCAATTTTGATATCGTTAACTCGCTATGAAATTTCACAAGGAACAAAATGAACCCTTCCAATTTTAAATCGGATCAAAAATAAAAAAGATTGTCATCGATAGTTGAATTTTTTTTTTATTGGCGATATCTACTTTTGCAATATTGAAATTTTGTAGAAAAATTGTTTTTTGTTATTCTATGAATCATATTATTATGTGATATCGTTTTTTACATTATACGATGTGAACAAACGATTGTAAAAAAATATTATTACTCTTCCCAATTAACGCGGTGAAGCCACCTTAGATTACTATTATACAGTTTTATTAAAAGTAGATTTTTTTTTCGAAGGATGAATTTTAATGAAGTATACTAAAAACTGAACCAAGTAAAATAACTATTTGTTTATTTCTAGTCTTTATAGGTCATTTTTAATGTACGAATTTCTACCAGGGGTTAGGGTGTTTAATAAAAATATAAGGAATGTAGATATCAATACGTTACTTTTTTTTTTCCTGTTTTTGTTTTTTTTCAGTTTTTGTATTTTTCTTCCTCAGACGAATCATTATAATAATATTGATCTACAACGCTGTGGTCAAGTTTGGGAAAGCGCACTCTTTTATCTTCAACTTTAACATGCTCAGCTAATAAAAAATTACTTATTAAAGAGTGTAAATCATCATATCGAACTAATAGTACATTGTGCAACTTGGGAAGAAAGTTGAATTTTTCTAGCGAGGATGATGATTGAGCACGAGTGGTTCATGAGGGCGCCTACGGCGAGTGCTCAAAATCATCATTCGAGTCTGAAAAAGTCAATTGTTCCCTTGTTACACATCGTACTTTTTTTAATAAGTGCAGGGAGAGGATCTTTTTTTGCATGAAAAGTGGATGGGTATATCGAGTCGTCATAACGGGAGACTAATTACTTTTCCTCCCGCTACTGCGGAAAATCTCTCTAGACGCTCGAAATACTCGACTTTCTATTCACTTTTCTATGCAGGAAAAGGTCCTTTTTCATGCACATGAAAAAAAGATATTTTCTTTAACCCTTTGAGTCATAGCGTAACATATATGTTACGCTACCTAAATTTCATTCTTATTTTCATAATATTTCGTAGAATTTTTTATTTTAAAGGTGCGAATTGCTTTATACTTTTGAATATTAATTACTTCTCACCACACCCTGGCCGAAAGTACCACTTTCGCTGATTACGCATCCGGTGTTAGTTTTCTCACATTTTTTAAATTTCAATTGTTATAAACCAATTATTGACAAATAAACCTCAAATTTAAAAAGTATGTAGCAGAAATACATTCAAAAAGATTCATGTTCAAATTTGTTATGCCCATATCAGTTATTTAGACCTAGAAACTCATTTAAGCCCTAGAAAGCTACAAACTCATCTAAACGATAGGTGAAGTACCAATATGTGACCTACTGTGGTCCGACATTTTGTGTCTGCCATCTTAGAATTTATTTTTTGTCAATGTCAGATTCGCATTCAGCGACCACAAAAATCCCTAAGACTAAAGGTCTTATAATAATATATTCCTTAGTTTAATTGCGTTTGACTCAAGGGGTTAACGAAAATCCTGATGTAAACTATGTTTTCTGCCCTCCGGCCGGAAAGCAGCAACTTTCCGGCCGCTGCGCGAAACGAAGTTGCCGCTTTCCGGCGCCATCGAGCAGAAAAATAGTATACTGACCATGGCCAGTAAAAAAGAAAGCCTCAGATCACATGCATTTCTTATTTTACTGGCCTTGTGTCGTAATATACTATTTCTTCATCCCCTGGTCGAAAGTACGTAGTTTCCGGCTCAATTTCGCGCCGGGATAAGCGACTTTTGTGGCCCTTACGAGACTAACGCGCCCTTTGATTGGTTGGGAGATTCTTTCTCTGTCTCACTCTCTCCTTCCATCATCCTTGCAGGTTCATGGCTTGATTCTGTTGCTGCTGAGAGAGAGAAAGAGAGAGAGAGAGAGAGAGAGAGAGAGAGAGAGGGAGGAAGGGAGGGAGGGAGAGAGAGACTCAGTATAATAGGGATCCCCACGCCGCGACAGCGATAGCGCCTTTGATCTGCAAACTGTACTTAACCTCAAAATTGAACATTGCACAGAAGAAACATCGTGCAATTTTCAAATGAAAAGTACTTACATGTATTAAATAAAAAATAAAAGCATAATTAACTTCGTTATCTTCTGCATGTGTGTTTTTGATGCCCGCCCGACTTTTGCAAAACCGTGGCGAAGTCGAGGTCACAATGCGACTATGCGAGGCACGCGCCGCACTACGTCAAGTGACCGAGAAGGCGTGTTGACGCAAGCCAGAAAGTAATAGCAATAGGCACATGGTCGAGCGTGAACTAGCAATCGGCCACGCTATTTTCTCAAATCACAGTAATTATTATAAACGTAATTTCGGCCGTGAGATGAAGAAAAATAGTATACGACACACGGCCAGAATATTGGATGTCCTGGCGTGCGTCACATCAGGCACGCCAGGAAATCCAACTTTCTGGCCTTGTGTTGTAATGTACTATATTACGTTATAGTTTGCTATTTATATTTATACTACGTTATTATATTATTTTATTAATTATTGCAAAGTCATAACAAAGTGATTTTCAACTTTTACCAAAAATAAATTAATTACTTCATTAATTAATTAATAATAATCCATTCTAGTAATAATAAAAAGAATTATCGTATATGAGCCGTTTAACATCAACTGTCCCAGCGCGCGGCGCGCGAAACCCAAATCGTGCTATTTCTAACTCATGTTTATAGTACTAAAATGTATCTGAGAAAATTGTTTGATAACCGTTTCCGATGTATTTTTTCCTCAGCTTTCCAATGATGTAGGCAGTTTTTCCGAAATTTTCCATTTTCACCTTCCAAAATCTTTCGCGTTCTATTTCTCGCAGAAAACATCTCGAGCACTCTTTGAAAAATATCCTTTCCTACGTAAAAAATGCTCACCTTTCGATCTAGAGGGTAAAAAAAATATTAAAAAACACTTTTCGAGATATAACACGTTTTATACTTTTTGAAGGTGAAAATGGAAAATTTCGGCCAAACTACCGCATCATTGGAAAGCTGAGGAAAAAATACATCGGAAACGCTTATCAAACAATTTTTTCAGATACGTTTTAGTATCATAAACATGAGTTAGAAATAGCACGATTTGGGGTTCGCGCGCCGCACGCTGGGACAGTTGACGTGAAACGCCTCATGGGCAAGATTTTTATTTTATACTATCAAAATTACTTACATAAAAAAGATGCAATTTGGATGCCATATTTTTTTAAATCCGGATTTTTATCATTTTTATACCAACAAGTGTATATAAATTTGGTATCGCAATCATTTGCATGCATTGGTCGTTTATCTTTGAATTCAATAATATCTTCTATGGGAATCGTACTTTTAAAGTTATCATCTATAAATTTTACTTTAGCATAAATCAGTTCTTCTTCATCTTCCATTTTGCGTACGATTTGTAGTAATGCTGAAAATGTAATTATATACTCATACAATTATAAAAGACTTTGTTTTGGTTCTGAAATAGTGTATATTTTCACCTCACTCAGTAATTCAAATAATAAGCTAAAGGAATAATTACTATACAC
>JAPYZP010018072.1:0-16637 GCA_030522985.1 Torymus sinensis
AGTCCAGCACGCCTGTGGCGGCGGCAGATCCGGACGATTCCGGTTCGGTGGGAAACGGAAGCGGAAGGGCGAAGGACGCGGAGGATGAAGAGGATCATGACGACGACGACACCGGCCAGCCCGAACCGGTTATGGTGCCGACGGGTGAGTGATTCTTCTGGATTTCGATGCGCTGCACTTGTTTGTGATGTACTTGTGATGCCAATCGTCAGTTCACTGCTGGCTGTAATCGCGTAATGAATTTTTTAAGGGGTGGTTTTGGGGACAGGCCCTTGATTGGCATAAGGTATATAATTATGTATGGTGTGCGATACAAGTTGCGGGGTCTAAACGCTTGTTTTGAGGGAACGTTGCGGATATAGGACCTATTATGACTTAATTTCAGGGATAAACGGATTCGAAAGATACTTTTTGGGAAAAGAAGTGTAAAATTGATCCTATTCATAAAGGAAGAATTGTATGAAATTTGTGCTGCGTTTCTGCGAAGCGGTAGACGAATTGTATCTTTGAGCTTATATATAGACAAATAATGTGGAGTTTGATCTAAGGTCAGATGATATATAAAAAAGTTTCCGATGGCCTTAGGAAATATTTATGTCAACTTGATACGAAATTTCATTATACATAAAATTTATATTAGAAATTTTTTTTTATAGTTTATTATACATTGCAAGAGTACATTTATTAATTATTAAATGTTTTAAAGTTTTGTATTAATTTGTTTAATGTTACAAAGTTTTTTTATTAATTATTAAATGTTTTAAAGTTTTGTATTAATTGTTAAATGATATAAAGTGTCGAAAAATTCTGTGATTAATTCTAGTAATCTTAGAATTTATAACATATAAATATCATGATTTATTTACTAGTAGGCTAGTCGAAATATTTAAGGCATCTCCACATTTGTGATTAACTCATATTATGACTAACTGTTTTTACCGCTTTATTTATTCGGGGAACTATTATAAGTCTAAATTTAAATTTGGTTCCGAGCGTCTAATTTTAAAGCATGAATGAAACATACTTGAACGACTTTGCGTCGATTCATCACCGACTGTTTTTTCGCACAAGTCTTTTCCCATGAGCAATTTCTATGAGTTTTGAATGGTCGGAGAATGATTTTTACAGAGCTTACATTGAATATTTTTACCCAAAATTGCTTTTAAGTTTTAAATAATTATCAAAAATTAAATCTTGAAAGTGAATAAGGGAACATACGTTATTTACTGTTGCTTCAATATTATATTTTGTAAAGGTTAATATTAATATAGAAAACAAATTTTAGTTAATATTATATAGGTTTCCCATTACTAAATGAAATAATTCGTATATACGGAATATATTTCTGTTATAATATATAAGACTTGCTGGAAATAATCTAACTTGGGCGTTTTCTCACAGAGCCACTGTATCACACACACATACCCGTATATACGTATCGGCGAAAGAAAAGAAAGTAAATCAGGTTCCGGTCAGAGCTGGCTAACCTCCCCCTTCTTCTCCCCCTCCCATTGCAGATCCGTCCGAGTGGAATTCCAGTCACGTCGCCTCCTGGCTATCCTGGTGCGCGCAGGCGTTCTCCCTGGAAGCGGCCCCGGAGCTGCGAGCCCTCGAGGACGGGGACGCGGCCAGCATCACCGGCCGGGTCATCCTGGACTGGAGTCTGGCCCAGTGGGAGCAGCGGGTGCCCGGCGCCGCGGGCCGCGTGCTCGCCCGCCACCTCGGCTACCTCAGGCTCCAGGCGACCGGTCTGCGCACCGAGGCCCTCCTCCAAGAAGAAAAGTCCAGCGGTGAGTCATAGCTGCTGCTTTTTTTATTATATCTTAAAGCGCACCTCGCGCATTCCTGATGCGATGATGGCCGGCGGTTCACACGCACGCGCGCGCTCCGTTATGGCCGATGAGTGTGCGCCCAGGAGGTGCAGAGATTTTTGCCTTGTATGATTCTCGACGATTAGATTGTCGGGGACAATTACACGTGGGCTTGGTAAGTGAAGATGTCGGTGCAGATCACTGAGGCCTGTTTGTAATTAGTGAAGTAGTAGCCATTTTTTTTTACAGAAGTGACGATCAATCACAATCCTTAATGAGAGTCTTGTAATAAGGGAGAAATAATATTTTTAAAACTTGATTGTGAGTCATCTGGATTTTTATTGAGATACAAGTACTTTTACGAATCATTTCTTTGTTTAAGTATTAATAAAATAAACATTTATATAGACCAAGATTTCATCAGTAATTTAAGTTCCATAAATATTTTACCATCACCAAAGTAAAGTATATAATAAAAAAAAAATTGTTAAAAATTATATACTTTATGCTAGAAATAGGAATAGAAATAAAAATATTGAAGGTTTTGATGGAAAATAAATAAACAGACCATAAAAATATTACGAAATAGCTTGCAGACATGTATACGTATAACGCTCAGGATGATTCACCCATGAATAATTAATTGATCGCATGCTGTATAAGTGCAAAAGAACGGTATTCAAGTTTGATTAAAAGCGGTTCACTGAAACAGGGAAAAGTGAATTCCGTGAATTGAAAAGAAATTGTAGTGGTTGGCAATATATATCGTATTTCATAGACATAATTAACTCTTAATATTTCGACGTTCCTCAAGGAATTATGTATATTTCTTTTATCAAAATGGATATACTCTTCGTGCTAGAGGAATAGGCAAATAGTTCTGTGAAACAAAATTTTATAACAGCGCCACTTTAACATTTAACTACATTAAACAGCGAACTTATTGTTGCCATTAGCTTGTTTACATACGAAATTGCTTCAATTTAGATTAAAATTTTTTACTTCATACTTTCTTGCCATTCTTAATTTTTTCTTTGCTTGGATTCTGGAAATCGTTTGGCTTAAAATAAGAGCCACATTGACCGGCCTTGCACTGCATACATATATGCATGTTATTCTCAGAATCAATATACAAGCCTTTACGGACTTTACATTAGGAAATTCCAGTTGTTTCGCTTCGGCGTGTGAGATGCCTTGCATTCACTTGTTTTCGTCCATTCTTTTTTTACATACACACTTTACACACACCCAGTTCGACATATACCTGAGGTGCAAACATTGGCTTACGTGCGTAGACATCGAATTTTTAAGAGATCTTTGAAGCACTTCTACGAAAGGTTAATACTGGTTGAGACTTTCTCAGATTTTTGATTGCATAATGAACAGTCGAATCGCTGTAAAGACTTTTGCCTTTCTTATATGACTTCTCTGTGAAGTTATAAATCATACGGCTCAGCCGATGTTATTTTCTGTGAATATGAAAGTATCGTATTTTCAAGATAACAAAGTTAAATAAATTTCTATAATTACATTTTGGCGACGACATTAAAATCCATCTATGACAGCAGTCTATAAATTAGATTTCATCCGTGAATATCAATTATTTTTTATTTTATTCCCTAATGTATTTATTCAGAATGACGAGATAATCGCTTCTGAGAAAACTTTCCAAATATAGTCTGACAAATTGATAAGACCAGTTGATAGCCTAATAATTACTATAGTGGCGCCGTAGATGTTTCTAAATCAAGTACTTAGTATGCGAATAAAATCTGAAGATTTGTACGATGTGCAGCTCGTATGTTAAGTACGTTTCGCGGTGTAGACAGTTTCTAACGAACGATTTTGATGGCGCCAGTCTACGGGGATATGTAAATTTTTTAGCTACCGATTCCGCATCCGTAATGTCAATCTGTTAAAATATTTTCTGCCTTGAGAGTTTCTCAGAAAAGTCTTTGTTTCTCTTTCATAACGCCAAGTTTCTCTCATTTGTTAATCTCTACGTAATAATGAAATCAATGTAATAATACAGCTACACACATCTGTTAGGCGTTCCCGTGCATATTTAAAAAACTTTACCTTCCTTTTCCCAAGGGTATATAGACGACAAGAAACGAAACCTTCGAAATTCACACAAAGCGAATCATTATCAGAGAACTCGTATACTTATGCACCGTAGCACGTGCGCGTCCAGTGCACTCGCGCCTATAACATATACCTGCAATCCCGTCCCGTGCATCGAAAACGGGACATAACACCGCGAAAATCTTTAATCCCATAAATATTCATCGTCCGCTATACGACTGCGTAGCAACGAACTCGGCCGAACGAAAGAAAGAAGGAGAAGAGAAAAAAAAGCAGCGAAACTGACCACCGTGAAAAATCGCCACTCCGATTCCGCGATCTCACGCGAAGAGAAATAATCGCTGCGGCAATGCGCGCGCGGATAATCTGGTTCGTAAAACTGGAACTAAAGCTCCCCCTCGGCCGCGTAAACGCATATATATAATACGTCTCCACTCGGACATTGCGACGGAATGGCCGGCCAAGCTGCACCGGCCGCCGGCTGCAGGTACGCACGCGACCGAGGGGGTTTAATGGGCCGAGGGTGCGCGCGCGGCTCTATGGCCGACCGGAAGAGGCTAACCGTTCCCCCGGGGGTCGCCGGACCGTCGACGATTTAAACGCTCGCACGCGCAGAGGAGGGTAGAGAGAGAGAGAGGAGAGAGGGGAGGAAAGAGCCGATGGCTATTATCGATAAAACTGGAAAAGTAAATATTGCGCCGATAATGGGGTGGGACTCGGACGCGAGCCGATAGATTCGGAAAAGAGATTAATTTAGAGCCTTAAGTCTCGCAGCGCGATAGCCACCCCCTTCCTTAATCCGAAGGGCTTATAGGTGTCCGAGGCGGGAGAGCAGCGGAATTGCTTTCGATCTCGATTGATTCTTTTCTCTCTTTCGCCTCCGCGTCGTCCCCTCTCAAGTTTCATGTCGATTTTTCCTAATAGTATATATAGTTTAAACAATAGAGACAGTGCAAAATCATTGTCTCAGCCGCTGTATTTACAAGTGCCTTATTGTAACGCCAACAATTTATATAGATAAAAAGTATATATTTTTCTAATTTGGTGATTTTGGTAAATAATATACGCTCTATTATGGTATAGAATGAGAGAATGTGGTAGATTTATTATTATACTTTATTATATTATATCGTAACAAATACCATATCTTTTTGCAAAATTACTGCATCTCTATCATTTTATATATTGAAAAAAATATTCTAAACAACCAAACCGCGTGAACATTGTATATAGTGAAATGAAACAATAGACATAAACACTGTCTGAGTAATATCTCTGCGAAGCCAATAATATCTCTGCGAAGCCAATAAAAATACAGCGATATTCACTTGTGTCGTTATCGTTTGAAGCCTGCATAAACACGTAATCTGGGACTTCCTCCGTAATACTTCACTCAACTTTTTTCACTATATGCCATTAGAATTTCAGATTTATCGCCCCTCGGAAGTTGAATATACTTATGCGTGTATTGATTTCGATTTCCGTCTTTTGTTTAACAGCAACTTGTTAAAACTTAATATTTGTGAACTCCATCAATGCATTAAACATAATTTTTAATATAAAATAATAGGTAATAGTAACAAATAAAATAAAAATTTCCATACGAGTTAAAATACTGCACGTCGAAACAAATGTTACTTAGGTTTCAGAGGGTACCTATATAGACCACGACTGCAGTATAGTCGTAACAATGAAATGCTCAAACCTCGCAATATTATGAGAGGCGTAAGACAAGTTTGTCCTGCATAAAGAAATGTCGCGAAGGGCATTCGGAGTCATATACCTAGGCGCGGATCGCGAGCCCAACGGATAAAAAAATCGCCGGGCGCTGCGCGTGGCTTAAGTGGTTTTTCAGGCGTAAAAAGTGCAATTTCCCACACGGGCCGCAGGTCAAGTCCCGAGTCGGCCAAGACAAAATTAATGGGGCCCATGCCGGGATTCGCGTATCGGGCCCGTAGCGCGAAAAGGTCGGAGGGCCGCCTCGAAGGTGCACCTCCGAAAGCAGAGAGCTCGAAATTCCGGAAAATCTGGAGTAAAATTGGCCCTCGGACTTGCTCTCGTGTCTTGCCTTTTTGTTGCCTTACTTTGTTGTAACAATACGAGCAGGCATGCGAGAATGATGTGGATGGATGTGACTATGTAACCAAAATGAGCTGGAGGTAAAAGTAGAACCATGTGAAAATTAAAATGCAGCAGTATTAGTTTTATTTATAGACTATATATTCTTTTTATCACATATGAAATCTTTTATTTTTTTTTTTTTAATAGAATCATTAAATTCTGGAGTAAATATAGAGTGTGTATATCAAAATTATTTGACTTTACTTTATATTTTTTTCTTTTTTCTTTTTAATTGAAGAAAGCAAGAAACCTATAGTGTTATTATATAGGATCTCTATTATATACACTGTGGGGCATAAATTAACACTTAAAAATTCTAATTATCTAAAGAATATCGAATAAAAAACCACAAGTTGCAAAGCTGAAAAATCAAAATATGTTATATATTAATGGGTAATTAGTTTTTAATACGATTTGATCTCCCTTATACTCATAAATTTTATATGTTAAAATTGTCCCTATAATAAATTATTTGATTATTTTACTTTTATTTGATTCTTATGGATATAATTGCACGCTTCGTTAAAAAATCATAAGGGGATAATTATTTTAAAATAGCAGCGTAAAAGCTTGATTACACAGAAGCGCCAGCGTTATTAAGAGCGGAGGAAGAAAAAAAATAAAACAGTGCGTGCGCGAGAAAAGTAAAAAGGCAAGACGCATTATATAGAGCGAGAGGGAAGAGAGAGAGGTGAGAGAGAGAGAGAGAGGGAGAGAAGCGGCGCTTGGCACGTTAAGCCCCGGGAGATATATAGCGGGCCGTTTGAATAAGACTGTATACGGTGCGCGCTCACTCGCCGACTCGCCCCTCTACACGTGCGCGCGCGCGCGAGCGGGCCGTTTATTAAGCGAATCAGTGTTATCGCGGTGAGAGTCCTCATGAATAAGGCATCGAGAGCCCGTGTCTCGCGCGCCCTTGCCAAAGCCCCCGCGCCGCGGGGCGCGGATATATTGTTTTCTTGATGAGCGCGCGGCGGCGGCTACATATACATATACACGCGCGATCGCCAGGAATTTGGGAAAAATCATACAGGCCACTGTGCTACTGTATACTCCGAGCAGTCCGCACCTATGTGCCAGAGAGAGGAGCCGCAGAGCCTGTTTACGATCGGCTTCGAATCGGCACTCCGCATCCGAGATTTATTGCCGTTTATCGCGATCGAGGGAAAGCTCGGACTGCTGATGATGGAATTTCATTTCGGGCTTGTGTATATATCGTTTTCATGATGGCTGGTCATTTTCTTTTCGTTTGGGGTAGAATAGAAAAATTTCAGTTTTATATATGCGTATATGTATACAGAAGTTAAGAAAGAAATAGTTTTTAGCTAAACAAAATTAATGTTGTCGGAGAATACGAATTTTTCAACGAAATAATATATTAATTCTTCTAGAGCTGAATTAACCAAAGTTTGTTGCTTTATATATAATACACAATTACAAATGTTTATCAAAAACACTTCGATAACGTCCAATTGATTTTGTCACTATAAATATAAACTAAAAATGAAATCTTTATCAGAGTTATTGACGAACGCAAACACGTACACATCCTCGAGCAATGAAGTATATATAAGTACGGTCGCACGAAAGTGGCGCGAAAGTCGTCTATGAGGTTGAAAAACTCGCGGGCGCGCAGAGAGGGAAAGAAGAACGCGGCGCAGTGCCTCGCGGCGGCTCGCCGGGGGTTGAAGAATGGGGCGGCGGTGCGAGCCGAGTCCGAGGGGTGGGGGGTGGTGGTCCGATAAGGTCTGAAATCACTCTCGGGGTAAAGGTCGCGCGCAGTTACGTCCCGTCCACCAACTGGCTTCATGTGCGTACGCGAGCGAGCGCGCGCTACACACTCACCTCGTGCTCTCGCGACACTCTGCGCCCATAATAGACGCCGGCGCTCAGCTGTTGGTGTTTCGCTTCGTACACAGCACGCTCCTCGTCCACGCTGATTTCTGACACGAGTGCATCCGCGGCGTTATTATTTTTAAGTTTTTTTTTTTATTATTCTTATCGTTTCTCCTTTTTTTCTCATTTATTTCAAGTGCTTTGAGTGGTGTTTCTATAGAATTACATTTAATCTGGTCTAGTTTTTCAGTGAAAAACTAGAATAGTTTTTATGTAATTTGAATAGAATAAAATTTTTCTTTTATTTTAACGCTTTTATTGATAAAAACTATGTTTTATATTTTTCTTGGTATTTTCATTTATTTTTAGTTGTTTTCAATCTAAATCGTATTAGAGTCAATACTGTTATAATTTGTATGTTTATTGAAAATTATAATTTTTAAATTAAATTCCGTTTCATCAGAAGTGATTCAGTTAAGAAACTTTGCAACTTCTAAAGTACCTAAATATAAAAGATATTAGAAACGAATGCAGTTCTACTGAATTTTAACAGTTTCTGCGTAGCATGTGAAATAATCTTTATAGTAAATAAATCAATAAAATAAGTGAAATGATACAAGAAAAAATGTATAGGACATTGTGTGCAGTCAACTAATATGCGCCACGTAATACCAATTTTGGACTTTCGGCCTTGTGAGGCTTACAATACGAAGGACTAGTCCTTCGAGGAATTAAGTGATGTGGAGGATTCAGACTCATCCGTTGCATCTCCAACAGGATACGCGGCTACATCCATCGACGGCAGCTATTCTTTATAACGGTAGTTTAACCGACACAGTTGAAAACTTGTTATTTACTTTTTTTTTTAATTTCGCAGTGGGAATCAAAACATTAAAAAGAATTGATTTTCTTTATTAATCTAAATGAATAAATTAATTTTGTTTAAACAAACATGTATTATTTACATAATACATACTAACATTTTGAATATAAATTTTTAATTATCTTATACAAAAATAAATTTAAGAATTTTTGTCAACCCAAAAAGAGGAACAATAGTTTTTACAACCATGAGAATTTCTTTTTAGATGAACAAAAAGACGATTGTTAATAAATAAGAGGGAGTTTATATACCGTGATTAAGTGACTTAAGGATTTCATAATTTATGAGTTATATGATTTTCTTACTTGAAAGGGGACTTCTTGGTATTCAAAGAACTTACATAGCCATACTGGGAGGGAGACCGTCATGGGTTTTTCCAGAACTCAAGGTTCATGTCTGCATATTCACTTTTGTCGTGTAGTATGAGTAATTGCGTGAAAATTTCACACTTAAACGTTTGATGCATGCGTGTATTAAATGATGCATACCGTTACAAAGTTAAATTGTGACCTACATTTTTAAATATAGTTACTTACTATTAAAAAATCAAGCTTTATTAAATGGAATTTTTTGTATCTAAAAATTTTAATATAATTCGTTATCCATACCTATAAATATTTGTCTAATAAAAAAACCAGTTGTGATTGTAACAAATTTGTAAATTTTTAGGATTTCACTTCAACAATAATTCTTTTATTTCATTTTTAATCTTAATTAAGTACTATCTTAAAAAAAAAATAATAAAATTATTAATCTGAGTCAAGCCTTAAAAATCTCACGTTATGATTTCCAATGTATGGTATCATATTTGGCGCAAATTAATACAAAATTTGTATCTGATTACTTTGTCTTTACAGAACTTTAGAGCTTACGATGACTAAGAAAAATCTTACAGCGACTAAACAGAAATAATTGACTACGCAACATTTTTAAGCTTCAAGTTGTCAAAGTTTATGCATTAACCTCATCTTCTAATGAGTAGAAAAAAAAATCATTCGAAATTTTTTCAGAGGTATTTGAAAATTACAAGTTCAATAGTGATTAAATTTTTTTTTAAATAAAACTCTTAACTCTACAGATGACTCGTAAATAAATAAATAACTACACTAAGAAAAAGTTTTGGAAAAATTTTGATACTGTCTGGTAAAGCTACCACACTGGTATTATAATATTTTACAGTAAATTTTACAATACTATAAGTAAATTTTCCTATATTTCTAGCAAAATTGCGTATAAAGTATGGTAATCTTTTGAGTTATTAGTCTGTGGTGGCTTCACGAGAAAATATAATAATTTTTACTAAACTTTTTTTCTCAGTGTTCGAGAACGAGAAATTGTGAACGAGCTATATATCCATTTTTACAGTTTTAGCTGATTGATATACTTTTACAAGACAATATATATTATTAAATCGAGTTATCATTAATAGTGAAAAATATAGTTTTGTATAGTATCAAATTAAGCCTAATTTTAAGATACTGGCTTCATTAATAACAAATCGTATCTGACTTTTATAATCGACTATTCTTAATTTATTAATGAATTATTCCTATAAGAGGTACATAATCAAATTGAGAAATGTTTGCAACTTTCAAGAAACTCTTTTTCTCATAATTAACAAACTATTTATATTACTAGATTTATTTACGCGATTATCATGTTGTAGTTACAACGAAGTTTTATACAATTATCTATATATTTTGCATTCATTTTCTTCTTGCTCTTTGGCATAAAAACCTATCATTGAGTAACGATTGCTGGGATAATTTATTAAGAGAATTTTCAACTCAAAATTCGGTGATAAATGCATTAACAAAAATGCTTTTCTCAGTGGAAGTGTGAATTTGATCTTTACAAATATATATTCAATATTTTCTCTATATTTGCTTTAGAACTATCATGTAACACATGCAAAAGTCAGCATGTAGATATAATGAATATTTTTCAGTACCCGACATATTTTTTTGATACCATGAAAAAAAAGAGTTCTTATTTTATTTTTTGAAATTAATAAAAATAAATTAATGGTTTAAAATCATACTTTTCAATGTAAAATTACTTCAAGATATTTTGGAAACCCGCGCTGATCTAAGAAAAAATGGATTTTTGAAAATATATTCTAATTTGTCATATATTACTAAAATACAAAAACTAAAGTTTATTTTTCAAATTTTAAACATTTATTCCCGCGCAAAATAAATGATCAGCTATAGGAGAAAAGATTGCATATATAAATTATATCAAAGGAGAATGACAACCCGCGCAAAAAATGAAGACTGGCCAATATCTTGCTCGGAAAGTGGGCAATATATGGGATATATCACTTCCCATACATGGCCAATATATCTCCATATTTTTTACATTATACTATAGACTTACTCGCTACCGACTGAGCTACATAGTAATGTTTATATCAAAGGATCAAATAAGGTTAATACTTAAAGGACATGATCATTCGTTTCAGATTACTACACATAACATCCATTTGATCCTTTGATATAAATATTACTAAATAGCTGAGTCGGTACGCGAGTAAGTCTATAGTATAATGCAAAGGTTCGAGGTTTGAATCCTCTCAAAGAATTTCTTTTTAATTTTACAGTTAAAGTACATGTCCAATAGAATTGGTTCGTCCAATACATAGGCCATACATCATCCCACAGTATGGGAAATGAGAACGGAGAGAAATATGGAGATATATTGGCCATGTATGGGAAGTGATATATCCTATATCTTGCCCACTTTCCGAGTAAGATATTGACCAGTCTTCATTTTTTTTTGCGGGGGAATAGGCATTCTCCTTTGATATAATTATGAGTAATCTTTTCTCGACTCTCGAAGCTATCATTTTAAATCACATGTTTGGCTTCAAATTCTTTCAAGCTCAACATAAATACACCGATGGTAGCACATATGCTTGAAAATTGTACCTGTATTTTAGCTAATTACGTCAAATTAAATTAAAAATTAATTTTTACGTGCATTTAATGTGCGTCGGCTCATTTCAAGTGGTTAAAGCAGATAAACTTTGATAATAGCAAATCAAATTTACAATTTCAATAAAAATAAGTATGAATATAAGTTGAAAAGTTTTGGGAAATTCTTATTCTACGTATAAAACTGAACCCTTAAATTTAAAGACATATTACGAATTCCTAACTCATTAATTGTGACCATAATAAAAATAATTATTGTAATCTTAACATTTTGTAATTGGACATATTGATCCATAAAAATTTGTTTATTACAATTTTTATTAATATAATGTTTTTTTACTGATTAAAGAAAGAGTTGCTAAAAATGTCCAGTTACAAGGAATTCTTTGATTTGCATTTGACAGATATATTATATGTGGTGGTAATGCGGTGTGCCACAAAAAATGACTCTGATGATCTTTCTGAAACAGCAATGGCCGATCCCGGATCATTCCGCACAATGATCTGTCATGGCTGAGAGAGCCAGGACGCGAATCGAGAGATAAAAAAAAGCTAGACACTCCCCTATTCCTATCTCAAGAAAATCTGAAAAAATCCTATCGCTTCGCGAGAAACTGCCCGGAGAGTGTATAATAAATGAGCAGCCGCTTACGCAAACCAATGCCATACGTAACTCCCTAAGCAACTCGATAATCCACTAGTCATACAAAAATCTATAAAGAAAAGGCCAATCCAATGTATCAAATGACGAGTTGAAGGCAAAAATAAGAGGGCACGATCGGAGGAGAGAGAAACTATCCTCTCGATCGCGCATGGCACGAGAGTGAAAGATTGCGCGCGCGTGTGCGAGAGAGGAGAGGAGAGATAGAGGAGAGAGAGAGAGAGAGAGAGAGTTTCAGAGAGGTTCGGCCTCCTGCAGCGCACGTGCTCGCTGATTGGCGCGGCGGGCGTCGGCGCCGCCGGGGCGGGGGCGTCGGCCGTCGGGGGCGGCCAGGTCCAGCTCTGGCAGTTCCTCCTGGAGCTGCTCGCCGATTCGTCCAACGCCTCGTGCATCGCGTGGGAGGGCTCGAACGGCGAGTTCAAGCTCACCGACCCGGACGAGGTGGCGCGCCGCTGGGGCGAGCGCAAGAGCAAGCCCAACATGAACTACGACAAACTGTCGCGCGCCCTCAGGTGAGTCTCCACTACTTACTTACCTCATCCCTTTTCCCTCCTTTCTCGCGCTGACCGTCCGCCACTTTTCTCCCCGCGGTAGCTCTCGATTTATTTACGTCCGAGCGATAAGCGCCGGCCCGCGACCAGATTTTAAATAAACGCTTTTCTTAGTCGAGCACGTTCCAGTTTTATTTTCTTTTTTCACTTTTGTTTCTGCTCCGATTCGAGGTTCTATTTCCGGGCGTGACGCTGATGATGCACTTGTTTATTCGCGAAGAAAGATAGTGCGCGCGGATTTCTTTTTCATCTGCGCGTTGCAACATGTGGCCATCAGATGAGACGTTAACATTTCTTTTCAGCGCGATTTGTAAACACGCATATAGATCACATTTAAAGCAGGCGAAAAAAAATGTTGATTTTTTAAAAAAAGGTTCTGAACTTGTTTATATGTAGGAGTCACAAAGATGCTGTATTATTCGTAGACAGAATTAGATCTGAGTAAATAAATTTAAAAACTTGATTATTATTTTCATTGTCAAATATCAGATTAAATATTCTATCCTCCAAAAGGTTTCTTTTTATTAGGATCTCTTTATTTGGAAGCAATGATTTCTGTAACTTATATATATAATGATATAATTATATTCTTACAATTATAAAACCGTTGCATTAAAAATAAAGTATATAAAGAAAATATAGCTAAAAATTTTATACAATTATATATACAACTGAATCTTCAAGATCTACTTTTTAGATAATGAAAAATCCGTACACTAAATGTTAATTACGCTGATGATAAATGTTTTATATAAATAACAGTTTGTTTGACCTTATTAGACTAAAAATGTCCATTCTTTCTGAAAAGATCTTAATTCGACGTCACAAGTAGCAAAAAAGTAAACTTTCTCAAACGGGCGAGGTTGTATATATTATTATCACATTTATCATATTTTTCTTTCTAAAATATCATAATAGTTTCTGATAATTTAATTGACTAGTACACATTTTTTCATAAGGTGTTTTCACTAAATAATCACGTCTATATTAAATCATGTACCATCCATTCATCGTATGACAAACATCACTTTATATTCTTTAAAGCGACCATTTTTCATAGATTCAAAATTTTGAGAAGTAAAAAATTAGTAATAGATACATGCCCTGATGTGATCAATGCAAAATGATATATTGTTTAATCCAACATTTTCCATAAAAGTGCGTTTCTCCTGCAGATCAGTCGAAAAAGCTAACGCGCCTATTATCCTTCGCTTTCCCCGCCAGGTACTACTACGACAAGAATATAATGACGAAGGTGCACGGCAAGCGCTACGCCTACAAGTTCGACTTCCACGGATTGATGATGGCCTGCCAGGCTCAGGCGGGCGTCGGTCTCGAGGGCAGCCCCGGACCAGTCGTCGGCCGCTCCGGGCCAGTCCATCCCCATCATCCGCACCATCACGCGCACCACCACCACCATCTTTACTCGCCGGCGACGAGCCACGTGCCCGTGACGACCTCGGCGGCGCACCAGCAACACGCGACGGCCGGGACGACGACGGCGACGGGCGCGCCGCCCCCACCGCCACCGCCGCATTACTGCTGGCCCTACCGCTACTCGCCGCCGACGTAATGTCGGCGCAGGCTCGCGGCAGCTGTACAATAAACTGTATGAACGGGGAGACTGATTGTGAGATTTGTAGAAATATTTTCGTATGGAGATGGTTGAATGTTTTAGAATAAGGGCTTTATGAACGCGGTTATAAGTAGCTTAAGAACGTGCGTAGCAATATCTGCTTTGGAATCGAGCGGATCTTATTATTTTTTTTTTTTTTTTTAAGAAGTATATTTTACCTAACGATGGAATCAGAACATATATATAAGTGTATCTGTTTATACGTGAGTCAATCGGTATTTGCAATCAACATGAGTTCGCGTAAATTTATAATCTTTTTCAACTTTTTATATATCTTGTCCTCTTACACAATATTTTAATTCGCCTCCATTGCAACTGCTAGTCACTAAAATCAGGTAGTAACTTTGAAGGCGATTTCATATGGAATCTGATAATGGTTCTATTATTCTATTTACAATTTTATACAATTTTTCCACTGGAAATAAATTGAGAAATATAGAAATGTAAATATTTTTCTGGTGAATTTCTACAAACGAAATTCGTTACTTTCTTTATCTTATTACAGATATGCGCAGTATACTGGTACAAAAAACAATTTGTAACTCTTTACAAATTAACATAAAGAGACAATAGTTAAATTAGGATAATTAATTTGTTGGTTTTTATTAGGTATTGCAATCTTCAAAATAATATATATAGAGAATTTTTCGCGATTCCTTTTTATGTTATGGGGCTGCTTTGCGACGGATTTTAATTTTTCATATTCATGTTATCCACTCAAGAAAAACTTTTTAACAGAAAATTGAATCATATTTTACAAAATACGGGTAAATATTTAAAAATTAAATATAAAATTTCTCCGTTTATTTTTTTAAAAATATCATTATAAATATCTATTTATATAAATAAAATTTCGATTTCATTTTTCTCATATCTTATACCTATGTGTAATGAATAAAAAGCAAAGAAACATGATCTTGATTTGAAATATAGTCTTTCCGATTACAGCATCACTTTCAGAAAAACTTAAGTATTTAAGATGATAAATAATTTAGAACGTAAATATAAATTAATATTTGAACATTTAATTGTCAACTATTTACATCCTGCTTTTAATAACGATAAAGTTTTTAAATTACAAATTTTCAGTATACAATTTGTGATTTTATTAATTAACTGGAAATGCTATACTAAATAAGTAATGCTTCTAAAACATAAATTTTTCAATGCAACTTATATAAATTGGGTTTTGTAACAGTTAACTAATTCATATCTAAAGATTAATATTTCCATCGTTATCTTTATTTAATTAGTTTTGTTTTATTGAAATATTGTTAACATTTTTGATGAATATAAATATATATATATAATTACTAAATGTATAAATAAAAATATATATAAAATAATTACTTCTATATTAAAAAGTTTGAAAAATAACAACTTAGACAACACTAAAGTAAAGTAAATCATTTTAATCTTATGATCTCAAAATTTTGTAATATGTTCAGTTATAATGTTTAACACTGCCAGTGTAGCATAAACCACATGCTGCATGATAACAGTTATCTTTGGTAATAGCCCAATAAAAAATATCTAGTTGAATTCTATCTCTAGTTGAATCTAGGCAGCACTTTCAATCGGAGTTCTTTGTACACATCGTTGCAAAGTAGATGATTCAGCGCAAACCTAGGACATCGCCCGAGCGCAGCGCACATTTTGCCTAAATAATTTTTTACTCTGTGAGAAACTTGACTTTTTGTATCCCTTTTCCCAAATTACGAATGAGAAAAGGCACGAAAAGTCGAGCTCCTCATACAGTGAGCGAACAACTTATTATTGCAATAAGCTTTTCTATTTTTAAATAGTGAAAACAAGATTGAACATTAAATTTTTCGAAGAACATACAAAACGTTTCATTTTAGGCACGCGGTCTATGGTAAATATCGTGTCCTCAAATTATCTCTACTCGTGTTATTGTCGTCATCGCTTTGCTCGGGCGATAAATTTCACACTTGCAAGATAATATCTCCTTCGTCCAATAATATAATTATGCGAAAATTACTAAAAAGGAGAATGTCACACCTTTTGAGGATGTGGAACTTTGAGAGTCGATTTCTGATATCTAAACATAGGTATATAAAAAGTCAGGTGCAGCCAAGTACACCCATCTTTCGTTT